>PVIU01009676.1:0-74702 GCA_004026605.1 Ondatra zibethicus
ACACACACACACACACACACACACACACACACACACACACACACACACACACACACACACTGCAGTAAGAAGGGGCAGTTGCCCAGGGTTGTAGGGCAATTGGTAAATTGCTTGCCTAGGGCACATAAAGTCTTGAGTTGGTTCCCCAGTACTTTGTAACCTGGGTGTTATCTACAACACCTACAATCCCAACACCAGGGACGTGAGACTGGAGAATAAACAGTTCAAGCTTATACTTGGAAGCCTGGGCATATGAGACCCTGTCTCAAAACAGACAATTAAAAACAACCCAAACAAAACAAGACAACAACCATCAGAAGCCAGCAACAGGACTGGTGTGGTGACTCATGCCTTTCTTCTCAGCTCTAGGGAGGCAGGGGCAGGACCCCGGGTGGATCTGTAAGTTCCAGAGCAGCCAGAGCTGTTACATAGAGAAACCCTGGATGGGAAAACAATAACAACAACAAAAACAAAACAAAATAAAGCAACAGTAACAACAACAAAAACAAACGTGCATTCCTTTGTATTAGAACATATTAACTTAGATCTTAGGGATACATCTCCTTTTGTCTCATGTTGGATTTCCTCTATAGCAAATAGGGGAGAGGGTTTTGATCCTCTTATTTGATCTGGAGCTTTTTCCTGGAGGTGTCTGGATACTACCAGACTCTCAACACTGTAGCAATATGGCTGTTTGGCAAACAACTGACAGAAATGGGACTTTTGTTTGCAGCTGTATTGTATTCCAAAAAAAAGTATGGTACGAGCACAAGTTTGCTGTAATGGACTCAAAAAGTGGATTTGAGCCTTCAGCGATAAATTTGTAGGGGGGGGGGAGAGGAGGGAAAGAGGGAGGGGTGCTGATTCTCTCCACTTAAGATTCAAAACTTTGTGTTACAGTCTGTTTTTCCCCTGGACAATAGTTTCTTTCTCTTAAGAAATTAAAGTGAATTATCTAATATAAACATATAGTCTAGCTGGAGTAATACATTATCAGCTGGAAGCTTCTAAAATAGGTCCATGTGAAGAGTATGCATTTTTTGTTTTGTTTTAGTGAAAAATGCATTTCAGAATTTCCCAGTGTTCAGTTCGGGTGTGATGTGTTTGGTTTTCTCTACTTGCTCTGTCACTTGTACAGCGCGAAGTCCCCCTTCTATTTGTTTCCCTATCAGGAGACTGGCTTCTTCTGGCATGGGGCATTTGTTCTGGCACCTTGTACTTTCTCCAGATGACTTCAGTGCATATGTCAGTATTATGAACATAGAGCATCGTGCTTTTCAAAAATCAGAATTTAGTCTAACCCTTTTTATATAGCAGAAAATAAAGCCATATGGAAAGATTTCGCTTTTCAAATGTACTTTTAGCAGACAGAACATTTAAATTCTGCTTTTGTAGAAAGCAGGTTGAGTTCGTCTGGAGTCGTTCTTGCTGTGGGCTCTGAGTTTACACCCAGAGCCATATACTATCTCTTGGCTTTGCATCATACTCAGCATGCCCCTGCCCTTGTTTAGACAGATGTGAAGAGTAAAGGGGACTTAGACAGATATTCTGGACAGCCAGACGAAGTCAGACATTCTTTGAAACTGATGCAATCTAGGTTTCAGAAAAGACCACAAAGCTCCTAAGACCTTTATCTGTTCCCCAGTGATGTATTCAGGGGAGCCAAGCCAACCAATGGCATCTGTGGCCCATGGTGGATGGATACTTTTAATCCCACTAAAATAGAAAACGTTTTTCTGAGCTGGCTAGACCGCCTTCCTTTGGAGATCCTACCACTTTGTAGAATGTGAAGAAAACTCTCATGGAGTCACGGAGAAAAGACATCAGCCAAGAAATGTGCTGGACGACATCTGCCTTCTATATAACAATCTGCTGTTCAGAAAACAAAACTCAGACTTGAGAAAGCTTAAAAACTACCCTTTGTTTGAGAGAGATAGCAACAATGAATAGAAATGCATCTGGCTGTCTTCAAAACCCAAACACCCTACCGATTTATGAATGAGTAAAAGTTGGTTGTAGCCAGCCACCCTTGGGTAGTACCTCGTCTCGCCTCCAGGGCTTTCTTGTGTGAGATGGAGATTTTCAGAACATCATGATGAGTGTCACGAAGAGCATGGGGAAGGCCAGTTAGAAGGATCCAACCAGAAAAAGGAGTTTTGGTTACATGTTCCCCACAAGCTCCTAGCTATTTCAGTAAGAAGGAACTGTTGCTTGTACACTATGTGAAAAAAAAATAGGCAAGCATATTCAAAACTGCATTTCTTAACAAAACGATTGGCAACAAAGTATAGATTAATATGGAAGATTCAATAAAAATTTGAATTGAAAGCAGCTGTAAAGTTATTAAAAACCAAGTCAGAACACATAACATATCCTTTTTAGCAGTTCCATTGTTTTCTGGATTCTTTGTATTTTGGTGGTGTCTAAATAGTACATAAATGAGACTTTTGAGCTTTTCAATTTATTGTTATAAATGAAATTTAAATGTTTCAATATGTCATAGTGGTATCCCCTGAGTGTTTCTTATAGCTGGTGTACTATATTTCAAATGGCAGGTTGTAAGGCCATCACAACTGGGAATCTAATTCAGTCATTTGTAAACAGTACTTTTTCTTTCATAAAAATTTAAAATCTTTATTTAGTGTTAATTGCATGTCTGTGTGTGTGTGTGAGAGAGAGAGAGAGAGTGAGAGAGAGAGAGAGAAAGAGAGAGATAATGTGGTGGTCGGAGGACACCACTGTGAGTTTTGGGGATTTAATTCGGGTTGTCAGGCTTGTATGACAACTGTTTTTACCCCTGAGCCATTTTTCCAGCCCCACCAATCACATTGAGATGGGGTTTCATTCTTTATGGTACTCTCTATGTAGTGCTGACTGGCCTTGAACTTGTGGTAATCTCCTTGCCTTAGTTTCCTTATTGATGAGATTACAGGCACGAGGCACCTGTTTCTTTTTTGTTTGTTTTGTTTTTGATATTATATTGAAATACAGTTGTATGCCATATAAACTGGGGGTCCCAGACTGAGTAAAAATGCATCCAAGAGAAAGGAGCTGAGCACACCATTTTCTCCTCTCTTTTTCTCTCTCTGTTTCCTGATTGGCCCAGACACAAGCAAGTTCCTTCCGCTACAGCTGTGAGCCGCCTCACCTTCCCACCATGATGGTCTTTTGCACTGGAAACCGGGAGCCAAATAAATCTTTTTTCTTTTAAGTTGCTTCTTGTCAAGGATTTGGTGACAACAACTAGGAAAGAAACTCTCCTCTATTATACTCCTCCCCTCTCCCTTTCCCCTTCTTCGTTTTTTTAAAGTTGAAAGCTCTGTTTAAAGGCTGCCTTCTGGATGAATAGATAGGTGCTGGGCAAGAGTGAGGACTTGAATTTGAATCCCCAGAAGCTGCACAAAGCCAGACACGGCCAGGCTCAGCAGCACAGGACAGCAATACCAGTGTCCTAAATGGAGATGGGAGAATCCCTGGTGAGGTCCAACTCACCAGAAAAATGTAGTGGTGACCAATGAAGAGACCCATTCTCAGGCACGGTAGATGGTGAGGACTGACACCTGAGGTTGTCGTTGTCCTCCGACCAATGCTTGTGCCATGGCATACTCATGTTGCATTCACACACACACACACACACACACACACACACACACACACACACACACAGAGAGAGAGAGAGAGAGAGAGAGAGAAAGAGAGAGAGAGAGAGAGAGAGAGAGAGAGAGAGAGAGGGCTTTTAAAAAAAAGCAGTGTTCGTGGATTATTGTGGTTCCATCATTAGGTTCATTGGTCTACAAAAAGTATAGGTAGATCCATCCCATTTCTATCCCTTAATTTCCTCCACTGTTCACGTCACCTCTCTGGAAACATGGTCACATGGCTCATAGGCCCAGTGCCTGTCCCCTTCTTCTCTAAGTCTGTTGACTGTTGTTGTCTATAGCTTTCGGTCACACGGAGTTCCTTCATTTCTCTGAATGTGCCCACTTCTCTATCTTTAGCATTGTTGACTTGTGTCTTTCTGTTTCCCCATTTTGTACTTGGCCAATTCCTACTTGTTTTCCAGGATGTTATTATTTTTTCCCCCAGGAGACTTTCTAGAAGCACAGATCTTTGACCTTTGCTCCTATAGACTCTTTTCTTATTATACTACATTGTATTTGTTTATTGATTTTTTTTCCTCACCAGGTTTTAAACTCTGTAAGAGCAAGAACAGCACCTTTCTCTCTCGTCTTTGAATACTTCAAGTGGTCTTTATAAGGTCAATTACAAACAACAATATTCTCTGCGGGGGGTGAGACTGCAGGTGATCTTTCTGTTTACAATAAACACATATTCCCCATCATGCAAAATCATGAAAACACAATGAGCTAAAATATCACAAAAGTAAAATAAAAAATTAGGTGGTCGTAAGGGAAAGATAAAGGAAGGTAACACACTAGTCATTTATGGTTAGTATTTAAGGGGTGATGGAATTCAGAACCCTGTGTACCCCATCCCTAAATCTACATTTGTTAGCTAAATTCAGTGCGTGAGGACTATGAATACAGCCCATTAGGCAGGTGGAGGTACCAAGGTGATGATTGTAACGAGGAGCCTTAGACAAGAACTTTTTTTTTTAACTGAAAGGAAACAACAGAGTTCCAAAGAGAAGAAAAACAGGAGCTGCTGGATTGGACCTGTGAGAGAAAGGAGGGAGATAAAGAAGCACAGTGGAGAGTAGGATGAAAAAAGAAGACAAATGATGAAGAAAGGATGGAAGAAACAGAGTTTAGGAGGGAAAAGAGGTAAGTCAGAAAGAAATCCAAGACTACAGGTCAGAAAGGAATGAGAGCAAGGACAGCCACATGTACCCTCCTCGTGAGGTATCCGGCCCCTTGGCACTTGTGCATTTGCCTCTTTAGGCCTTCCAGGTGTGGCTCCCAGAGCCCCCAGTGTCCTTCAGGGGTCTCTGAAAAGCCCTCTTTGGATTCCTCTCTTTTTCTTTGGGAGGTTTTGTCTTCCCAACTTAAGTGCACCGGGCCTCCAGACTGAGCCATCTATTTACATTCTGAAATGTGAGCGCTGGATGTGAACTTCCCCTACCCTGCCGTGTCCGTGTGCCTGGGACAAAAGACATGACTAGCTGTCAGAACACCGAAGTATGCAGCCGGCCTGCAGGTCAGGTCACAAAGCAAAGCTGTTTTAAAAAGTACAGGGCTCCTCTCTGGAGACAGCTGTGAGTCCTGGCACCATACGTCAGCTGCACTAAAGACGGGATTCAGGACAGAAAGGAGCATGCAGATGCTGGTTGAATGGAAAGACGCCATCAAGTGTTTTAAACTGGTGTGAAGTCAGGTTTGAAGTTCCGAGGTCGGAGGGTAAGCTCTCTTCCTTCTAGAGCCTAAGTCATTTTCTGGCAGGTTTTCAGAAAACCAGTGGTAGGGACAAGTGGCCTGCGCGGAGTCTCCATGGCTTGTCCTGTTAGTTGAAGACTGTAGATTGGAGTTTGCTGGTTGGTTTTAACACAAGTACCAACTCCAAATGATTGACAGATGCTCTCTGAGGCACTGTGTGGGGAAGAAGCTTAGGCCGGAGTCCAGTTGTGATCATGTTTCATGGGGTTTAGGAGGGGATAGTGGCCATGCTCTGATCCTGCTATAGACTCCACTTTGACCATCAGTAAATGATCTTCAAAATGCAGAATCTTGGCCACTGCCTAGTGCATGTACCTAATAAAATTGATTTCGAGGTTGAAAGCACTAATGCAGGTGGTTAAATTGCTTCCATTATTCCCGGGGAAGAACTCAACCTTCATGAGATGATGAAATTCAATATACGGAACGGCATAGAACAATGTGAAATTTGCTTGATTTTGTGGGCCTGGATTTATGAGGCTATAGAGATTGTTCCTGAGGTTGGCTGTTAAATCGGTGAACGATTACAGAAAGTGGGGCTTGACAGAGCCACATTGGACCCCAGACTCCACGGACTCATTTATTGCTGCCTTTGACATGGGCTTCAGGGGACTTTTGACTTTCTAGTGTTGTTTTTCTATTGGAATGATTCACAGTTAGTGTTCTGTCCTCCGGTTTTGCGGTTACCATGCGTTAGGACTCATTGTGGAAACTATTCTTTCTATAGGTCATGTGCTTGTATGAGAGCACTGGAGGGCATTTGTGGCTCTGCCTTTGGAAGACTGTGACTGGGTTGTAGAAATGGCATGGACTTGGGGGTGAGACAGTCCGAGCTTCAAACCTGGGCTCTGCCACGTATTCGATGGGAATCACATAACTTCACTCAGATCACACCCATCCTGTGTGGTGATCCTTTCCCTATGGTTATCTTTTCAAAGTTAATTGTGTAAAACATTTCTCGCAGGCCTAAGGTTGATTTTTTTTAACTATCATATATGTCATGCCATATAATAGGAATTCCATAGAACAGCAAACACCCAAGCAAACTTAAGTTGGTTAAGACATGATAAATTTTTTTTAACCCCACAATTCCCAGCAGGTCTGTTGACAGAAGTATTTATTTCTCAAATTATTGTGGTTGCTGGACATAAAGAAACATATGGAGGATATGGAGAATAAGAGATCTTTTTTGATGTTGGATATAATGTTCATTGAAAGGCTTAGGAATAAGAGGACCGCATTTTAAAGGCGTTTCCACTCCACCCCCGTAAGTCAGCTTTGCATATCTACCTCTGCACTCACACAAGTGGGGGGCTTTGGCTTGAACCTCTCACTTGAGGTTGAGAAAAGTTGATTGGCTTTGGGCCTTTCTAAGGCTGTTTCTACAATTATCTGTACACTTGAATAACTCTCTAGTGTTCTGATAGGAGAGGGGTGTGTCTATTGAATTAAGCCTGAGCCAAGGTAAGATTGCAATGTAGCTTTGGTTTGGGGAATTTACTTCCCTACAAATACCCCCAGGGAGAAGTAAACCAGAGGGGGTGATTTTGATGGTTTTTATTGTCTCCATCAATCAGATCTACCAGCTGGATCTAACCTGTTCTTTTACTTTAAGGAGGTGAGGCTAGCCCCAGTTGTTCTACTATTACCTATAAAACAACAACAGCACACATGCGCGTGTGCGTGCGTGCGTGCGCGCGCACACACACACCTTATCTATAACTATGAAAAGAGAAGAAAACGATAGAACTCATGAATATACACAGCCATTGTAAGAATAAACATTTGATTTCAATGACGATGAAGGTTTCAGTACCTAAATCCTTTCATTGGAGTTAGGACACATTTGGGAAAGAGTTTTGAAATTTTGGCTTCCTCAGTCAAATAGTTCTTGCCTATAATTGTTATGCAGATAGAAGTTTGGTTTAAGACCCTGATCCATAGGGGAACACTACCTTAATAAGTGCGATTATTTCTTTTAGATGAAATAAAATGTCATCTTGAAATTATGCAGTTGTAACCTGTCTTGAGAAAATCTCACTCCCTGGTTCTCACACGGTGATGTTTATAGTTCTTCCTGTTTCCCAAAGACGTTGATTACTGGCAGATAGATCATCCCTGAGCAGCCATCCAGAGTGCAATGCTCTGTGTCAATAGTCTTTCAACCAAATCCAGTCTTCAGAGTCCAACTTTTATCAACATAGCCCATTGGGGGACTTTCCGCCTTGTGTTTATGTTACCATTGTTTTTAAGATCAATGCTTAGGTCTGGCAACTCTAAGAAGCTAGGTTAGATCCTCTATCCCCAATAAACCAATTAAAGAGCCAAGTAACAGTGAAAAACAGAGAAAGGAGATCTATTCAGTGTGATCACATTGGGAAGAGGAGCAAATAAAGAGGTCCAATGAGTCCCTAAGTCTGTGTTTGGGGTGTTCGCATGGGGTTTAGGTTTAAAAAGACAGCAGGAAGGGAGCATAGCTAATCCAGTCAAGGTAGGGTACCACTCAGCATCACCTCAGCTGTAGGCCGACCTGCAAAGTGAGCTGACAAGTTTTCAGGACTGCATGAAATCTCCTGGGAAACAAGTTCCTCTTCTGACTGATGCCAGGCTTTCCTTTTTCCTAGTGCGAGATTCTCAGAAAAATCCCCATAGCTGGGGATCATTGGCTCAGTAGTCTAATGACCAATGGGAAAGGTGCACTATCTGTTTAAAATGTGTTCATTTCTGCAAAGATGGTTATATTTGTGAGACAGTGTTATACAAATCACCTTTTTTCTTTTTAAAAAATGTCTTAAAATCAATTCTTTGATAATTTTATACATATACATCTTGATCATATATATTCCCAACTTCCCCCTCCCATATTCCCAGGATCTCACCTTCCCCAACACATGTCCCTCCCACCATCATGTTCTCTTTGTTTTTCTTTTTGTAAGTCACTGGGTCCAGTTAGTGCTGCCTATGCACCTGGGCAACCTACCAGTGACCACAACTTCAAAGAAAAATGACTCACCTCCACCAGCAGTCATCAATTGTCAAGAATTCCACAGCTAATGGGAGCCTCAAAGACCCCTCTTTGAGCCATGTTGAAATTATTAGCTGGCTTGACCTCGTGCAGGATTTGTGCAAGTAATTATGGTTGTTGTGAATTCACAAGTACAATGGCCGTGCTGTATTCAAGGCAGCGTTTCCTAACCCTCCTGCCCATCTTCTCTTACATTCTTTCCTCCCTTTCTTCTGTGATGTTTCCTCATCTTTGTGGTTGATATTGTCCCATTTAATGCTGAGCATTCAACAGTTAATTGTTCTTGGCACTTTGACTGGTTATGAGTCTCTGCATTGACAACTGCCCACGACAGATAGCTTCTCTGATCGAGGTTGAGAGAGGCACCAATCTATGGTTATAAACATAAATATTCAGAAAACAGTTTAATAACATATCCACTAGCAAAATAACAACACTAGGTTCCCTGGCTAGGGCCCATGGATTCCTGACCAGGATTATAGTACTAGACATAAATATCCCTCGTGTGGAGAAGGAAATCCAGTCGGAAAGCAGCTGATTATCCCCATGGTGGCCATGCCATTGTTGCATGTCAGCAATCTCGCCTTGAAAGTCAGTATTGTAGCATGCAGAGTCCACTGCTGGGTAAATTCATTAATGACTCCCTCCGCAGATTACATAGCACCTTTTGGCATTCTGAAAGCTAGCCAGAAGGGACCAAGTTTCCAGATCAGGTCCAACTTGATTTATCCATGTTTTGCAATCAAGGTATGTTGCAGTATTCTTACTATCTGGTTATGGTGGGCAATCAAGATCAATGCCTGTGTTGTTTTGGGGGTTTCTGGAGCCCCCTGTCCTTGGCTCTTAGCTTTTCATTTAATAACCTGTGTCTTCTGGAGAAAGCGTTAGTCACCTATGTGAGGTACTTCCATTTAAAAAGTTATATATTTAACCAGGTAGTAGTGGCACATGCATTTAATCCCAATACTTGGGAGGCAGAAGCAGGAGGACCTCTGAGTTCGAGGCCAGGCTGGCCTACAGAGTGAATTTCAGGACAGCTAGAGCTACACAGAAAAAAAAAACAATATCAAAACCAAAACGCAAAACAAAAACAAAAACAAACAAAAGTGTATATTTTAGTTAACTTACAAAGTAGTGAATGTCCATAAGGCCTTTTCATAAGCCTTCATTTGTAACCCATCTGCTACCTCTCCCCACCCCCATATTCCTGCTTCCTTTCTCCAGTTAAGCCTTTGACCTCCATATTCCCCTTACTTTCATAACACATGTGTTCTCGTATCCCCACCCCAACATACCTTAAGGCCTCTTCCCGTCCCCTTCTTTCATGGACTTTTTCTATCTTCCTGACCTCTTCAGACTCCGAATTAAACTCACAAATGTAAAAATTCAAAGCTAGGATCCACATGTGAGAGAGAACGTGTGGTTTATCTTGCTAAGCCTGGGTTGTCTCACTTAGTATGATACTTTCCAGCTACATCCAGTTTTTTTCCCTATAAATTTCATTTCATTTTTCTTTACAGTTGAATAAAATTCCATTGTACATGTATCTCATACTCATTATTTGTACATCAGTTGACGAACACTTCCTAGCTCTTGTGACCAGAGTCACAGTGAACATGATGCACAGCTATCTCTGGGGTAAAGACAGAAATCCCATTATTCAGGTCAGTTGCACATTATCACCTGCCAACATGGCCATTCTTCCATTTGCTGGACACTGTGATAGAGGCTTAGTGTTACTGTATTTCTTTCTTCCTGTGAAGTTAGGTGTTAGTATATCTGCTTCATACATAGAGACTGAGGTTAGGCAAAGAAAAACGACTTACCTGGGTCCTGTAGATGCCTTGCACGACTTGAGGCTTGAAGCCTGTTCTCTTTAGGCTCCTGAAAACAAAACAAAACTAAGAAAATACTATCTATGGAAGGCAGATACTTTAGAAGTAAACCGACCTTTCATTTTCTAAAGGATAATCGAGTATAGAAATATTTTACTTTTCTCTTTTCCCCTCTGAATGAATGTTATGAGTCATCCCCTTTTGAAGAACCCAATGTGGCAGTTTTAAAAGTAAAACCCCAAGCTGTCTAGCAACAAATCATGCCTGCGTTTGAATGCCTTCTCTGCAACGCACCTGTGATCCCAGGTTAAGGCCTCGGTCTGGTTCCACCAGAGCTCTGCAGAAGGCGCTGTATTGAATATGTCCTGCCCGGAGGCAAACCAAACAATGATGGATTCTCACTTAATGAAGTAAACGAATTCCAGGATCTCTGGTGATGTAGTGTGAACTGAGCTGCTGTCTTCAATGATCACATCTGATACGTGGATCCTTGAGTTCTGGTCCCTCACCTTTCTGCTTCCGTGTGCATCCCATGTTCGCTTGCACTCTCTTAGCAGGGCACAGATCCTACAGATTCTTAACCAAAGGCAGAGAGACACAACTGTTGCCCCAGTGGAGATTTGCTCAGCTTCTGGCTCTTGAATGCTAATGCCCAGAGAGTGACTACATTGTCTGAGTTCTTCGAAGGATGTCTCTCAAAGAACCTTTGCACTCCATTCACGTCGGCTTGGGTTTTGTGGAGCAAAATTTTCTTTTACACCAGGGTTGACAAACTTCATCTGTGTGCCAAATCTAGACATCTGCCTGTGTTTCTGTGGCCTGTGCGCTACTAACATTTATTGCACCTTTAAATTGGGAGGGAGGAATTCAGAGAATAACATTTTGTGACATGTGAAAATTATATGAAATTCACATTTCAGAGTCCATGAATAAAGTTTTATTGGAACACAGCCATGCTCATTCGTTTACATGTTGTCTCTGGCTGCAGTGAGAATTGTAATACTACGACAGAGACCATATGGCTTGCAAAGCATAAACTATTTACTATCTGGCTGTTTAGGGAAAGTGTTTGCCAATTCTTGATCTAAACTATTACACTACCTTCTGTTTATGATTTCTTCTTGTTCTAAGAAGTTCTTTCTTGTACACATTAATCATTTTCCTTTTGACTCTGGTGTCTGCCGAGTGGCAGTGATGGGTTTGTTGATTCAGAAAACAATCTTCTACTAATGGGGTTCTGTGTTGGGGACTGGATGTAGCAGTCAACCAAATGAAGATAGCCAGCTTTAGGCCCGATTCTCTCATTAGCTAAGACCCAACACAAGTCATCTAACTTTGGGTGTGGGGAATAAACGATTTCATAGGTTTTCAACTTCTGCTTTGAGGTGTTCTGGCTAGTCTGAGTCTGTTCAGGATAAAATGGAAAAGGGGTTTCCATCCTCTGACTACTTGATCTTTTGATCTTCAGCCAGATCGTCCCTGGGATTATAGATTTGACACCCTAGACATTTGCATAACATTTTAATGAATAGGGAGGATTGGCTGCTGGACAGTTTTGAAAAGGCACAGAACCAGATCATCCATCCCCAAGGCCTCTCACAGTCCTTTGGGAAGAGGAGGAAGGAAGAACATTGGGATGTGATGCTGCTCAGAGGTTTAAAGCATGGCCAGGAGATGCTGACCTTCAGGATCTAAATCTGGCTTGCTGGCACATGATGTAATCGGCCACCTGTTTGAGTTTTCCCATCTGGATAACAGAAGTAACACATATCTGGCTTCTCTGAAACACAGGGCAGTTATGGCAATGTCATTGTTTGAACAAGAATTGGTGGTCTTGCTCCGTATCAGCTTTCTAACAATTTACAAATGTGGATTCCACCAAAGAAACTGAATCTTGAAGAAAATCTTATTTATGACCCTGGAGGATGACAAAACTTTGGTAAGCAATTCTCTAAAAATCAGCTTGAACTCCATGTTGACTTTGCAGGTTCCAGAAAAGGAAGACCATTATGGTTTTGATTGGTGACATTCATTAGGAAGCCATTTGAAAAAGGATAAATGTCAAACCACAATTTTTCCTTTCTAATGTAGACATAAGTATATATATTTTAGGTGCATTTATCTTTGAACCGATAAACATCTTTAGTTATTATTTTTACAAGGCAAGCTTAGGGGAAATTTCAGCCACATGCCCTGTATTTTATGCCCATTTGCAAATGACCGCTCATCCGCTCACTTGAAGTGATTAATGACAGAGAGCAGGCCAATTGCTTAAGATACAGATTTGATTTATTTTCACTAAATGTGGCTTTAATGGTGGATACATTGGGGAGCTGGTGCTTACAGTCAAATACTGTAAGTACAAGTGAATGAAAGGACATAGAAGGGATTGCACGGGAAAAATAGAGTAGTCCATTACATTTTATTTAGATAAGCACGTTCGGTTGAGTCAACAGAAGACTGCTGATTACTGAATGCCAAGCACTGTGGTAGATCTACAGTTCAGAGAAGAGTTCAGAGGCAAAGAAAGGACCCTGTCTGCTTAACTCAGACACCCCCTCCCATTACTAGCCCTGTGCTCTGGAGCCCAGCTGGCGGGCAGGGCTTAGCAATGGAAACATTGCCTGAAATGGATAGTGTTCTCTTATCTTGCCCAATGCTCTTCCCCAACTTACAGTTTTGACAGCACTGATTTATGTTTCCAATCGTCTTTAGAAAAGAGATTTGAAGAGGTGACATGGACTTTTAGAGTTGCATCCACTGAGCACCGCCCACATTGTAACATTTGGGAATAGATTCATGGACATTCTGATGTTTCTCTGTCAGGGTTCCCAAGGAGAACTGGAATCCCATCCTGGGTCTGGAGTTGGCTCTGTCTCCACAGTTTCACATCTGGCCAATCGCTTGATTTTCTTCTTAGGTTCCTGCGGGGAGGGGACTCCCTTACTAGTTGGTCTCTCTCACCACATTGTTGTGGTGATTCCCTGAAAGACAGCACTTGGCACTTGCCTTACATTGGGAGACTTCATGAATGTATGAGAATAAGAGCAAGAAGGCACAGGACAGTCAAGTGCCTTGAGATTTATGGTCACACTGTGGTAACTTGGGGAGGGCAGGATATGTTTCAAAGTCTAGTTCAATCTCCTGAAGTTGGGAGCCTTGAAAGGAACTCGGACTTTGGAGGGTTCAAATTTGTTAGTTCTTGGCTAGGAACAAGTTTCCATTCCTAGGGAAGAAGTCTATAAAAAGGCCATTTGGACTTCAAAGAGATGATATGTTGATGCATTGAGTATACGTATGAATCAGAAACATGTGGATTAAATTTCCCATTCGAACACGTGGCCTTGAAAATTTCAGAGGAAAATGTCTGGCAAAGTGGGCCTGGAATTTAGCTAAAGACAGAACTTTTCTCATGTTTAGGAAGTTTTATCATCTTCCACATGCCCCCTGTGATGTGACTGACATGGCCCCAGTATAAACTCAGAGGGTAGTAGTAGGAGGATTATTTTGTGATAAATACAGATTGGCTTTAGCTAGGGGGAAGTGGACATGGACCTTCTCTAGAAGGGTGACTGCCGTTTACAGAAACTCCAAACAACCAAATCATTTCCTGGAACAAGGGCATGGGAAAGCAAGACACCAATTACACTGGCGGCAAGTGCTGACGGGCAGTTGGCTCTGTTTAATGACTAGTGTTCTGCCTTTCAGACTAAGGCCACCGTCAATGTGATGTGACCTTTGCTAGGCAGCCCTTAAAGACTTTAAGAAATAAAGCATCCTTTTGACATTGGCTATCAAGGTACCTGTCTGCCCACCAGCTCTGTAGAGTTCATTCGAAGCTACCCGTTTGTAGCATCCATAGGATGCTTTCCTGAGTTCCTCTGGGAGAGACTGCACACAAAAGGAACTGGGATATCACATCAGTGTCAGCTTTGGTACACTTCTCCAAAGCACATGATTCAGACATAAAAGTATCCTGCATTCCTCTTTGAGAAGAAGAACATGGCGCTCGAATCATGGACTCAAGGCTGGAAACAATATTGTTTCTTCTTGTTCTTCAATGGTATCTTTTTCTGTGCTTATAAATAATTCTGTGCTTATAAATAATTTGTTCATTATCAAAATTTGGAAAACACAGATAATTATACAAAAGAAAATAAAAACAACCACTGTCCTCCAGTTCATTTTTCCCATGCCATTAACTATTTTCCAAAACATGACTTTTAACAACCCTTTCAAATTCCATGGTACATATATTAGAATCTGTTTAGCCAATCTCCCACTATCTATAGCTATTTTGTTCCCTAAGCATGTGCATGTGTGTGTGCATGCTAATGCAGTGATAAACATTCCTGAGCATAAATCTGTATTCCCATCTTTGATTATTTCCTTAAGGTAAGTTACTGATTTAGATTGTGTGAACATTTTTATACATTTCCTAACATTATGCCAAGTAGATTTCCAGGAAGTTTGCGTTTATTTATATTTCCACCTGCAGTGTAGGTCAGAGTCTCATCCATTCTTTGGGGCCAGTACTATTCTAAAGGCACCTTTCCCTTCCATATGGGAGTGCTTCTGGATCTTTGTCCTGTAATAAGCATGTCAGTGACCAAAGATGCAACCACTGAGCAATGAAGAGGAATTAGTCCCGCTGAGCCTTTAGAAATATCTGACTGGATTAAGTGTCTACATTTTTCTTCTTTCCCAGTCAGTCAGAACTCTGTCTCTTTTCTGTAAGTGGCAGCTTCTCTGGGGATTTCCCAAAAACCAGTTCTATCTAGTTGGATGCATAGTAGAGGTGTTTATTGTAGAGTTTATGTTCTAAAGATGTGAGAATGAAACCTTTAATTCTCCAACCCAAAGAGGTCAAAAGGGACCTGAGATCTGGAACAGTTAGATAGAATATGGCCCAAAGTCAGAATGGCATTTTTTGCATTTACCCAGGAGGGTTATCTGCTGGTTGATGATTAGCCTAGAGCGGGCTGAACTCTATTATCTGAATAGCCAGGGGTTTCAGTATCAGGGGACGACACTCCAGATGTATAGTCTTGTCTCTCCATGTAAATGGGTGATGCCTATCAGCATCCCAAATCCCAGTTCCCTCCCTTATCATTCTCTCTTCCCCCATGGCTCAGGAATTCAAATTGACATTAATATTAGGTTAAGGAATACACACACTCTGGGAAAGTAAATTCTTCTTTAAGCAAGCCATCAATTAACAAGATTCAAACTCAAGTACAGAGAGAGCCTCTGCAGTTGTTTTGTTGAATTATTCCCGACAAAAATAATTTACTCTCTTCATTGACCAAATACTTAGAATCTCTGGAAACCTAAAAACAATCTTTTAAAAACAGTTGAAAAACTGAAAGCAAAACAAACAAGAGAAATCAACCCTAAGAATTTTCAATTACTTTGGGCCACATAACATCTTGACAGGCATAATTAATGATATAATTTCCTGAGTGTCCATAAGACCCCTTTCCCCCTAAAACACATAACATACACATATAACAAAACCAACAGGTAATTAAAGCACTTCCCATTTTTAATGGGTAAACCCTTCTGAGACATGGTAGTCAGCATCCGGGCTCCACCTCCCACTCTTTATTAACTGACATGTCAAAGAAAAAAGCCATATCATTTTTATGTTCCCACAGCACAGAAACTAATTTGGGGTATTTTAGGCCAGATAGATTTATAGGCCAGCACCAGAACCTTCGCTCAGGTTCCTGAGAGAGTAGTAACATTCCGGAGTTGGATGGATTTAGTGTCCACCCTGTTTAAAATTACGGGGTCCTGTCAAACCTGTGGGTATCCCCAAGTAACCTTCTATTATGGTCCAGCTGTTCCTTCAAAGAAACCATGGAAAATGTCAGGGTACCGCGGTGGGTCTCCCCTCCCCCGCTGGGCCACTTTAGGGAGGATTGGATTGAGCAGCAGAGGTCCGGGCTTCTGGGAACCTCCTGCCGAGTGTGCTGATGGTGGCCTTGAGGTTGAATATTTAGTGGGATGGGGGACAGAGGTATTGGGGGGAGAAATCTTTTGGAGCAACTATTTTCTTTCTTTAGATCAGACTTTAGAGGAAAACTCATTTCATTTAAAATTCATATAAAGCTAAGTTTTAATATTTATTTTAAATTTTTTATCTCTAAAAAGAAAAAAAAACCTGTTGTTCATTTGTTGGCCGATGAGAAATAAGGTTGATTCCTTTGGCAAGCTTAACTACTTTTCATAGCTACAAAAGGAAGGCATAAAAACTTTAAACCTACCCACAACAGATTTCTCTTTATTCTAATGAAATTTTTCTTTAAAACCCTGGAGCAATACAACTGGGTCTTCCAGGAACACAGCATAGATTAGTGAAACCTGGATTGGAAGCCTTTCAAGTTGTGTGATCTGAGTAAAAATTTAACCTCTCGGCATGGTCTCTAAGCTCAAAATGAGGACCAGCTTTGTAAACCTAATCTTTGTAAGACGGGTTCAAGAATGCAAGGATATCCTACATGTAAGGTGCAAACAGGGTCTGATGCCTGGTCATCCTACGAAAGTGGAGGCCCTGGGTGTGATTATTGGGAACACTTGAAGGGTGACAACTCATGACTGGCTGGAGTTCATACAAGGTGAAACAAAGGCACAATAAATGCTGCCATGGACTCTGTGAAGAAACTAGGTGAAAGCCAGGCGACAGCATCATGGTTGCATGCCCTGTGTCCTGTCAAATACCTGGTGAATCGTGACACACAGCTGTCACTACTGGAGGACTAGGTGAATGAATTAACAAATGGGAGACATTCATGAACGAATAAACAAATGTGAAGACCTAGCCTCAGTCCCCATTATTCATTATTGATGGAGATTTCTCTAACCCATTTTGTGTGTGTGTGCGCGCGCATACCTCTGTGTGTGTACACATGCGTGCATGTGTGTGTTTCTCTCTATGTGTTCATGTGTATTCTTGTGTATGTTTCTCTCTGTGTTTGTGCGCATTCTGTGTGTGTGTGTGCATATGTGTGCTTCTCTCTCTGTTTACATGTATTCTTTGTGTGTTTCTCTCTGTATTTGTGTGTATTCTGGTATTTGTGTATGCATGTATTCTGTATGTATGAGTGTTTATGTATTCTGGTGTGTGTGTGTGTGTGTGTGTGTGTATTTTAAATTCTGAAAGGCAAGAATTTTGCCTTACCTTTCTCTTGAGTCTTCCCTTCACCATGGTTGACATCGCAAATACTCAGCTTGTGCACACAGAAGTGCCTAAATAATATGACTTGGACTGAAGAAATTCTGCAGAGACTAGAGGGGAAAAACGGTGGAGTTTCAGCTTTGTGGAAATTCTGGCTGCCCTCGAGCTAGGTTGAATTTCTGTGCTCGCCTAGCCGTGTCAGAAGTCTCAGAGCTTGGCACATGTACCCTGCTTTCTGCTGCAGAGTATATTCACCAACCCAAGAGAGGTTGCCATGTGGTTAAAGTGCCTCCTTGATTTCTATGAAGCCTAGGCTCTGAGAGTCTCTCCTTTAACATTGGTTGACACCAGTTTAAAAATCCATGCCAGCTTTATAGTCAGTGGACTTGGTGAACTGGCAACCTGGGGATATATTCGTTTGTTGCTCTATGACTTTGGTTTCAAAGTTGAGCAGATATGAGGAATATGATTCTCCTCCGATTGGATTTCATGGTCACCACAAGTGGCTGCTAAGAGGCTTGCTTCAAGCTGCAGCTGGGGCTAGCTGGGTGCCTGCCAAAAGTGGGGCATCGTGTGTTTGTGTGGTGGATATGGATGTCTGTTTTTATAGGTACAATATTCATATGTATTGTTCTGGGGGTTGAGGAGGGAAATGTCTGAATACTCTGTTCTCCCCCTATAGCCCTGCAAACTTGTTTTCCTTTCTTGTCTCCTTGACTTCCAACATCCTGAAGATGACAGGTTCTCAGAAAAGTCCCCTGCTGGGGCTGGAGAGATGCTGGAGAGAAGACCTGGCACCCCAGTCCTGGCACCCACATGAAACATTGAGCACGGTGGCACATGCTTGCATTCCTTGTGGTGGGGATGTGGGGACAGGAGTATCCTTGGGCTCAATAGCTAGCCAGTGTGACCTGATTGGTGAGCTGCAGGCCAATAAGAAAACCTGATCAGAGGAGATGGACAGTATTTCTGAGGATGATGCCCGAAGTTGTCCTCTGGCCTTGACACACTTGTGTGCACATGTGCATCTATACGTGTGCTGGCAGCAAGCATAATTCAAAAGGCTGCTACTTGATGGTCATGCTTTGAGAGAGGAAAAATAATCATCCCATTCACGAAACTGATGAAGATATTAGACATGGATGTATCCAGATTTGCGGTGACACAGCTAAGTCACAACTAGCTACGTATGTTCCTCTATGGTCAGTGAAGGCTTCAGCTTCCGCCTCACCCCTCCCCTCACACTTCAGCATGAATGTCTGCATCCAGGAAATGGCTCTTGGAAGATTTCCAACAGATATCCTTTTTATGTAAGGAAGATTCTATCAAGAGAGACCGAGTTTCAAGAAATGCCTAAATAAAGAAAAATAGGGGTTGTCACTTTGCACTCAACTACATTGCCCAATTCTTCAACTCCTCTATAAACCTGAGGAAGTACCTAGCCAATACATATACAGAACCCTGGTAAAATATTTTCAAGACTTTGTAGCTCTTAGCAATAAAATAAATCTGTATTGCTCATAGGTAAGAACTTTAATTTTTAGGAAACTGGAAGGACTAAGACAAAAGAAATGTGTGCTTTGTGTGCGAATGTGTGTGTATTTGTATATGTGCATGTGTGTATATGTGTGTCCATACATGCTTGTGTGTGTAACTTAGATACATACACAAACTCTGTAAAGAAGACAATACTAGTCACAGCACACTGAGCTTTGACTGAGTTCAAGGCACTGTATTGTGCGTGGGTACCTGTGTCATCTAGTCTGCTTCTCAAGTACAATAACCACCAGACAAGCACTATGTTGACTCCTTTTATAGATGGAAAGCTAGATGTTTCAAAAAAGAGAAATAACCTATTTTAGGTCAAAGAACAAGGAAGTGACAGAGCCAAGATTCGAACTGAGGTTTTTCTGGCTGTGAAACTTGAGCTTTTCCCTACATTGCTCTGTCATGAGCACCCAGCCCCCCACCATATACATACATACGTACAGGTAAGTAGGTGGGTAGGTAGGTAGGTAGACAGACAGACAGACAGACAGACAGACAGTGAGATATACCCTGAGGTCTCAGGAACATTTTCTACATTATAGTCATGTTCAGTAAAGTTCACTGCTAGAGAAAGTCTGCATGAACCCTGGTTGACGACTGGGGTTGGGGGCCCACCTTCATCAGTGGGCTGTAGCCACACATCCCATAGTCACTGGCTGGTGTCCTCTTAGTCTGTTTACAAAGATTCATGTGAACTCTGAGCCATGTGATCTTCAGGAGCTGCCCTGAACTAGTCTACAGAGACCAGTCCTGTGTGAGATTCTTGGACCTGCACAGTGGGGCATGCAGCAAGTTGGGACTTCCTGGATTTCTCCTTATCTGTGAAGCCACTTGGTTCCTTGATGACAGAGTTGGCTGTTGGTTACAGAGCAACTGTTAGCAGGGTCCTCTTGAGCATTTTGGAAGGAGGCCTCTTACCTGCGGACCTACCAGCTGTATCCGTACCCTTTCTCGTCTTGTTTTGCTCACTTTCCCTCACAAATCTACTGACCCAGGAGTCCTATTTTCAAAGATTCAGTCTGAAGCCCTTAAACCAGTTATGCTCCCCCCTCTCCTTAAACAATGTTATTTGCACAGCAATCCCACCATCTGCAGGGCATTCAGCTAAGGACTTCTACCATGCCTCTGGCTCAAATCATTTTAGGAATGGATCTGCAATTCCGTTTAGCCTGGGGCAGGAAGCCAGCTCAAAGATCTCCAAGGATGGCTAGTTAAATGATTAAAGAAAACACTTTGCAAACAGATCGATATCCTAAGCTCAGCTCACATTGAAAGCTGGACTACCGATACAATCAATTTCAGGAGGCATTATCCTGCTGCATCAAGGAGCCACGTTATCTTCATGTGGGCTGCATACATGATGCTGAATAGGAATTAAGTGAGGGCAATCTCAGAGAGAAGAGGAATTCCATGAATAGCTCATCCATCAGAGACCACAAGAAAATGTTGACTAGCTAAATGGGCTTGGTCACCTGCTGCTTCCCGGAAGGTGGTTAATTTGATTTGTTAGCTCAAGGGAGACACTAGGGACCCAGGCACATCCCAGGACTCTATAGGATCTATCTTGAATTCTGATGCCTTTAGTTTTCTCACTTCCTTTCAGCTGCATGAACAGGAGAATGCACTGACCACTAGTTAGTATCACCTGAGGGCTGCTCTGAGCTGGCAAGCAGTAAATGACTTCTGGGGGAATAGGTTGAGCTATGACTTGACAGGGCTTACCCCCTCCTCTGGTCTTGAAGTACAAGGCTTCTGAGAGGTCTCTACACCATAGAGCCACCGAAGTGTGACACCAATGCCCACTTATTTTTTAAAAATAGAATCAAAGATTCGTTTTACCCTAAGTTAAAACACTGTAGTTTTGTTCACAGCTGCCTTCATGAAACCTCCATTGATCATGGGAGAAAAGGCAGTGAGTTCTTTTCTCTCTCAGAACTTTTCCATCCTCTGCAAAAGAAATAACTACCCCAGCTCTTCATGTGCCTCTGCAGTATGCAGAAATTATATGAGTATTGCTTGGAGATGTCACTAGAAGGCAATGTAGGAAAAAAGAAAAAGAAAAGAAATAGCAATAGAAAGCCAGAACACAACAATATGGCCCAACTTGGCACCCAGACATATGACTAGAGTATGACTAGGGTCACTTTTTAGGGGCACACACCAATTTACACAGCATGAACTGGCTTTCTGATGAAGAAAGTCAGAGTGCAGGGCAGCAGCCGTATTCAGGAATACACAGACTATTCAGGAATACCTGTCTCATGAATTGTCGCAGTGAGACTTCTTGGGGCTGTATAGCTTTAAACAATGGTTCAAAACTTGGCAGGTTTAAGCCCTTCCAGCAAGCAGAGTTTATAAGAACTTTCTCTGGGCCCTATAATAGCTAGCTCCAGGTTGGAAGTTAGGGCAGTGTACAGTTACAGAAAGAGTGAACATAGACAATTTTTGTGTCTTGCCTGAAAGCTCAGCAAGCTGTTTGAGTCAACAACACCTACATTTTATAGGCTTTGGGCATGTGGCACCAAACACATATTGTAGTGCAATTGAATTGACTGGTAGTTTTGAATAAGCAGAATTTCTTATTGCACTCACTGAAATTTCCCTGTCATATGTTTTATATTTTCAAAACAGTGAACCAGGAGGCCCAGAGCTTCCAGTATTAGAGAACCACATCTGAACAATGCCAAAAGCCAAGATCATAGAAAATTAAATAATCTATATAATATGGGTAATGCTTATCACTTTAGAAGGCAGACGTCTTGCTGTGGCATGCAAGAGCCAAGTTAACTGGATCCAGCTGCTGTCCTCCTCCTGCACTTGACACAACCCTGGTCCTGGTCTCACATCTCACCATCCTGCAGCACAATTGTCTTGTTAAAGGAAGCCCTGTCTTGCTGTTATCTTGTCTCCACTTCCATAATTCCCATTCTCGGTTTCAAGAGGACAATCCCCAGGGCCTTCTCGATTAGCAAGAGGTTTGACTTTATTTAGAGTTGGCATTTTTCCAATGAGAGGTAAATCCTAAGGTCTGGCAACCAGGGCAATGACATGTGGACGGCTTAGGATTTTCCCACAGCAAATTAAATAATTAACTGTAACAGCTCCCAAAGGCACCGTTGGACAAGCTACATAGAAGTGACTCTCCAAGTCTTTGTGCATGAAGTGCATCCTGACAGAACTGTCAAGTGTCTTTTCCCTCTTCCCTCTCCACACAACCAGCTGTTCCATCCCATTTCTGGATCCAAGGGCATGTCTGTAGTGTAGACACTGAGAACCCATACCATCTCTGTCTCACTTTCACGCCTTCCTCTTCATCACAATTATAACCTCTGGAGCTTTTTGGCTCGAGCGAGGAGGGTGGGGCATCTGACTTTACTAAACTTTAAAATCCAACATGGTGTGAAACACACAAGAAGCTCAGCAATCATGGAACATGGTGGAATGGGCCAGGAACCAAAAGGAACAGGAGTTCTGGTTCTTCTGTCTCCGTTTTCTCATCTCTGAGCTAGGAGAGATGGGTTCGATTCATGTTTTAAAGCGTTCATTTCCAATGGGGGGATTACTTCCTCAAGTGAAGTCTTATTCTATCTACATAGGCAAGCACTGAAGACAAGTAATACTATCTTATGAGTTTGCACTTGTCCTGGTTACCTGAGGGTCAACTGACATAGGCAATGAGGCTTTCTCTGTAAACAGAAAGTTTGGAAACCAGCAGGTACGGGGGCAGCTGGGGTCTCCCATGATGCCCTGCTTATTGCTGTGTTTTACAACACAGTTACATAATATTGAGAAACCCTGGGCTCACCGTAGGCTGTTTGATAGTATAGGATAACAAGTTTTCCTTGTTATTGTTTAGGGAAGCCACCACTTAAACTTATTCAGAAGATTAGAAAAAGGATGGCGGGGGGGGGGGACACACTTCTGATCCACATTTTAATCTTTCTTGACTTCTCATGTCAGACAAGGTTTATCCATTCATAAAAGTCAAATGAAAAGCCATTCATATTTCCTGAGGGCCACATTGTAAACTGGTACATCTCATAGTGTTTTCTGCTTAGGTCTTATTACACAGTTGACAGTCACTTGGTCACAAGACTTGGAGAAAGTCACTGGAAACCCATGATAGGATACCATTAGACTTGAATATATTTTAAATGTAAATGTAAGCTAAAAAAGAAACGATGAACAAGTTTTGAACCTGACTTGCAACAAGTGTTCTAAAGCGTTTAACAGTGAAGCACATTGATTGATGCCTGTGTCTTACTTTGGAATATGTGGAAGAAATGGGCTGATGTATGAGTAGACTTGAGTTGTATAGATCTATGAGAAAACAACCATATCAAAATGTTGCTTGTTGACTGCAATTCTCCCAATTTTCTGTATTTTTTTTTGACAATTTTCATAATAAAATCATGGAGAAAATGTAAATCAAAAGGTAAGTCTCTGAAATGGAAGAGTGTATTTCAAACATACATTACCTTATTTTGTTCCAATTCTCATGCAATACTCACACTTAACTGATAAAGTGAATTCTTCAAACCTCCACAACCTTAAGTGACTATCAAATGTGACAACCACACAGTTGGTTTTAGAACAGCATTTTGAGATCACTGGTATGGAATCCGCACGTGGAAAAGCCATCTATTGTTGTTGTGTAGCTTTTTCTGGAGATCTGAGAGCAACAACCTGCTCATCCTAGATAGGGCACTGATGGCAGATCAAGGAAACAATCCCACTCAGGAGCAGTGTACTGTTTTTTTTTTTTTATATTTTTACCTTAATATAAAATACCACGAGAAAGCAACTTAGAGGGAAAAGGATTTATTTCAGTGCACAGTTCCAGGTTCCAGTCCATCCGTCATAACAGCGATGTCTCCATGGCAGGAGCATGAAGCACAGTCACAAAGCACATAGTCACGTCACATACACAGTCATGAGTAGAGAAGCGAGCTCAATTCCACCTCCAACCTGGGCATCCCTGTCTGTTTTTGGGAGGACCTTTGTCTCATCATTAGCTGCAGATCCATATTGACAACTCCTCTGTTCCCTTGGGAAATGCCAAAATGTCCCCCAGAAGAAGCATTCTTTCTCAATGTTAGTTGGATTTTAAGACAGAAATTTGAAATGTTAAAATCTATGGCAGAAACAGAGTTATTCCTTGCACATTCAAAGGCTGGGCTTTGGCTCGATGAGCATATAAGTGAATCATCTAAGAGAGATAGATAGTTCATTGTTTCTCCTGTTGAGACTCTGATTCCTGTAATCCCGAATACATGTCCTGGAGTAAGCAGGCTAGCTCTCTCAAGCGTCTTCAAATCCTGAAGTAGTTATGTTCACATACAAAGGGTACAGTTGAACTTGCCAAAGACGGCGAAAACAGAGCCCATACTACCAGGTTGTCTCAAATCAGAATACAATCTCCCTGCTTCCACATACCTGGAAGGCATCGTGCAAGAGGATGTAGTCGGTATAAACTCCAGAGGCCATATGTCTAGGTGAGCCAACTTTAATTCGCAGGTGGCAATGCAAGCTCCTTCCCTCCTCTGCCCTGTGGCAAGAGGCGGGTGTGTCCCATCTGTTCACAATGATTGCAGTTGCTTTCCAGCAGAACCTTAATCTTATTTTATAAATCTTATTCCTGATATGCCTCAAGCCATCTGCCCAATCCATGCATTACCTTGGGCCTATTTGGCAAATGTCTCTCATGCCCTGTAAGTGGAATATTTTCACTGAATACCCAGCCCTTCTAAAGACTTGTTGCCGTGGCTGGTAGATATTCCATAATAGTCTTTGGTTCTTCTTCTAAATCCAATATACCTTTAATAATTTTAGTATGTACAAAAATAAGGCCAAGGGTGAAGGAGGCGTAGATGCAGTCACTTGGACTTCATGTCTTGGCTGTTTGAGTAGGCTGTCAGTCATACAAAGAATGGGCTGGAATCTTAGGAATATGTGTTAATTGTGGGAAGACAGCCCATTTCAGATTCAGGCTTGTGGAGCTTTGGAAAAAGTAGTGATAGGATCTAAGTGATGGAACCACCAGTCTCTCATCTTGGTAGAGAGGAGCCAGGCTCTCAAGAAGTCGCTGTAATTTACCTTTTCTTTACGACTTTGTTGTCTTCCCCTTATTTAAAGCTCTGGGGCCCTTAGAATCCCAAGCTGGTGGTAGGATATATGATCAGGCAATTCACAGAGCACAAAGGTACAGATGTGAGGAATGATGTCTCCCCTCATTAGTAACAGGACAATACAGAACGAAATAGCAGTGAGCTTACTTCTGGCACAGCTGGCAAAGATGAAGAGCAACTAACATACTCAGTGTGGGTGTGGGGAAGTGGGTATTCTCATGTGTTGCTGGAGATGGGTAGGATTAGTGCCTTTCTCCTAGAGGTGCTTTGGCAATCTCTAGCAATGTTTGTCTAGTCTATACCTTTGGCTTCATTCCAAAAACATGACTACAAAAAATATTCACATAAACAGTGATTGTAAGAACTTGGTCAATGGGGAAGCAATTAAATTAACTATTATTTAACTTGCTGTTTTATGTAATATACTGCCATGAAAGAAGAATAAGGCTACACACCATCCTCTAACATGAAAATATTGTAGAATCATTGATAACTGAGACCATTTTCAGAACATTAAATGTTTCAACTTATGGAAATCATATGGCTTATAACAAGGTAGTCCAATAATATTCTTTTTTGGCTTTGTCTATGGCCTCAAAATATATAGAATAAAGAAGCTGACAATGCCTACTCTTCTAAAACAATCTAAATTGGACTTGGAAGACAGGCATTGACTGCAACTATCAGTCCTTCACCAACTTTAAAAGGACTGAAAGAATATAGTAATGTTAGCTTCATCTAAACATGGGCAATTTCAAGGCAGTCTCTTGGGATGCTGGAGTTCACACAAGAACACACTCTATCTAACTCAAGTCTGTCTGCTGTCAGGAGGCTGCTCTAAGTCACAGATGGTGGTTGCTCACAGGGATAGAGTCATCTCATAGTGACTGCTGTTTCCCTAACAGTGGCAGCAACCATGCACCAGCAATCCCCTTGGGTCGCATAATTGGGTCGCATGACAGGAAGCCGGCCAAGATCTTAAGAGGCCCCACCTGAAGAGACACTATCAGCAAGCCAGTCCTGTCTTTCTGATCTCTTGCTCATAGCCATACACCTGATATGGGACAAAGCCTTCGCTTTCCTTGCTGGGACCTGAGTCTTCTATCGGAGGAGGATCTCAGGTTGCTGGAACTCTCTATGTGTTCAGACAGCCAGAGGGGCTGCAGATGGTGTTAGGGATGTGAAGGCACCGGGAGAGCTCAGGTTATATGTGAGTGGCCAAAGAAGTCAGAGTGAATCTGCAGAGCATGTTTATAGAGAAAAGCAGAGGGAGGCATCTTCTCTCGGTTCTCCGTGGAGTTCAGTTAGACATCCGTGCCAGAATGTGGAAGCTCATACACAAAGCTGTCGAGGTTAGGGGATGTATGGAAAGAACTCTCTCATTTTCTTCAGTGGACTTCTTTATAGGCTGACTTTTTTTTTTTTAAAAAAGAATATGCTCATCTTTCATTGTAAACATAAACTTAAAATATACAGAGACTTGTTGTATAAAACTTCAGAAAAGGAAAGAAAACAAATAGAGCATCAATCCGGTTCCACCTCTCCCAGACTTCACTTCTCTGAGTATTTGGAGAGTTTCCATTCCCAGCGTTTTTATATAATTTGCTGTGAGTAGGCAGGTTCTCCACAGACCCACTTACAGTAAACAAGGAACCATGTTTACCACCTTCCTCACATGCTCTGAGGCTCTTTGGCTACATGGAAAAATGGATAGAGATGGCTACAAAACTGATTTGATTTGTGCGAGTCTCCCTTACTTGGCTCAGAAAGCTGTCAAACTAGAGATACAAATGAGCAGTTCTTGGGCTGAGGAGATAGCCCAAATACTTGACATGCAAGCCTAAGAACTGAGTTCAATCCCAGCACCCGCCACCTTTTTTTTTTAAAGGTTGGTGTAGTGGTAGATGTTTTGCCGAGCTAATCGGTGTGCCTCCAGTCTTATGACAAGACCTAGTCTCAAAAGAACAAGGTAGATGACTTCCAAGAAACGGCAGATTTTTTTAAACACCTGGTCTCTGTATTTATGTGCTCAAATGGGCACACTTACAGGCATGTGTGCACACCCACACATACACACACATATAAGGAACTCAGAAGTTTGACATTCACCCATTGCTTTCCAGACAGTAGCAAGTTGGGTAGCTAGAAGAAGGTAAGGTCTGATTCTTCCCATGCAATTGAAAAGACATACTTTTTCTTTGCAAATGAGTACTTAATTCAAACCTGCCCCAACCTACCAGTGCGCCCAGAAAGTGTACCTGAACTACACATATTTCCACACAAATTTGAAAGGAGACGCTGCTTCTTTCTGTGGCACACAAATCTGTGCTGCTATAAACACATCTCCCAGTAACACAAATAAATACACAACCTCAGCAGGTTTATGGCTGCTCCCCATGTGGGAATGACTTTCTCTTTGGCTTTAAGGGTCTCTGGTTTCTAAACCTTGCTGCAGCACAGACAATGAGCGATTGTTGGCTTTGAAATAGCAGAGGAAGCCATTACTGCACAATGGGAAGGAAGCGGCATTGTCTTGTATTGCTGTTTACTTTGGGAGGTTGGTGGGTAAGATGATACAGCAGTGAATAAGGCCGCCTTCTGCCAGGTAGAAAACCCTGGGAGCCTTGCAAAGTGAGGACAGCACCCAACTCCTTTCTGTTTTCTCTCATGTTGAGAATAGGTTTGGATAATTGCATGTCGCTCCCCAAGTCTGACTTTGTGAATGAAACCTCTTAGCAATTTCTGCCAAAATCCTCTACCAAATCAAATGAAGCTTGGCTCAGCAGAAAGGCATTGCCATGCAAATTTGTAGTAAATGTCTTCACTTTTCATTCAAGTGGCTAACCAGAATCTTGTCAAGGCGACAGTTCCACAATCCAGTGAAACAGCACCAGAGCGTGCAAACATCCCCTTGGCTTGTAATCATCTTTTTTTCCTCAAGGTTAAATTAAATTGAGCTGAAATTTTAAAAAGAGGAATGGAGAAGTCTATTTTTTACCAATTTCGTTGGAAGTCAGTCATGCACTAAGAATAAATCTACAGTCAAACTTGTGTTAAAGTTCAGTTTCCTTTCAGCAAATTAAATAGAAAGAAGGAAAAGGAAAAAAAAGAAGCATTCTAGACTTAAAAAAATGCAGCTTTTAACAAAGTTCCTGGGGGTGCAAGGGTGCTGGCGGGTACTTAGGAAACAACGCTAACAAGTTGGGTGTAATCGAATCAAAACCAGATTCCATTGCCCTTAAGTAGGGTATGTGTGTCTGTGGGGAGCGTTTCCCAAATGTGAATTTCAACAAAGCCAAGGTGCTCCTAATACAAACTGGAGAACTATCTTATGGAGCTCACCCCCCCTGGAGCAGGGCGGGGGCGGGGTGGGACTCAATTTCGGAGAGATGGTATGCAAGGGAGTGTCCCTCTGTGCCATGCCTTCAGCTTCAGAAGTCTTCATTTCTTCATCACTACCACGGCCTGCCTGATGCTCACTCTTCCTTCACCGATGAGACCATGGAGCGATGGATGCCCATGCCATCTTGTCACTGCTTGACTGAGGGTTCTTCTCTGCTCACCCGGAATTCATGGACAGGCAGAGTTTAGCATTTACTCTTACATTCTGAACTCGTGCAGCATCTCAACTCCCGGTCACTCTTGATGGTGGCCAGGCAGCCAGAGCAAGCGGTTCCTGAGGGATCTTTGGAGCTAACCAGGGGCTAGGACCAGTTGCTTGCTGCAGCTCTTTTTGGAGTCCTTTGCCCTCTGTCGCCATTTACCTTCTGTAGCTTTTACTCCTTAGCCACTCTCAGGAGTTTTTTGACTACTCTGGTTAGCAGCCTTTGACGTCATCCATTCTTGGTACAACTAACACAGCCTACTCTACTGGAGAGAAAAGCATGGATTATCCGATGAAGCTTTACTGGGACTTGTGCTATAGCACACTTGGCAGTGCTGGGCAGTGCAGGGCAGTGCTGGGAAATGCAGGGCAGTGCTGGGTGTGGGGGTGTGGTGTGGTAGGGCGGGTCTTAAAGGTTTATATAGGCACAGAAGGTCAGGTGATACATACATGGGGCAAAGTCGTCCGTTCACTAACTGAAGGCCTCTCTGCTTAGTTGCAGAGTTCTGTCCAGGTCCACTGAGCCTACCTGTCCTGGCTGCCTGTCCTGAGCACAGGAGGCACTTCCCTCTAGACTAGTTTAACATTTATTAGGTGGGGGAGAGATATCTGGAGAGCTTGACATGTCAGCTCCGAGAGACATCTGAGCCGTCATGGCTGAGGGAATGGCTTCTGAAGCCATCTTGGTTCACATGGTGGCCTCCAGAATCAGATGTGGTGGCTCCTGCAGACACCACGGCAGCAAAGAGAAGGGTGGATTTGTCAGGGCCTAAGCTTCAGGAAGATCATGTCATTCAGTTGACTGTGGCTTTTCCTGAATATTTTTACGAGACATGTAAAAAAAAAAAAAAAAACATCTGATACTATCATAGCAATAGCTTCAAAGGTGGCTACTTGATTGACAAATGTAACTGGGCTGAAGTTGTGACTGCTACAACCTTTGATAGGACTTCGAAAGTGGTTGCAGTGTCCCCGTAGCTCTGCCGGACTCACAGTCCATGGAACAGTATGAGCAGTCTTTAGTCCTGCCTTGATCCAGTCCCAACTTGGGGCAGTCACCAGTTTGAGGCCTAAAACAGTGGCTGTGACAGCAACTGCATCTGGGCAGATTTGAAAACTGTCCGTCAAGCAGTGGGACTGAATATTCTTGCCAACTGCAGTCGGTTTCAGTTGCTGATGGCAGCATCCCATGCATTCAGGCACTCACTCAAAAAGAATTGATTAGGTAGGTGCCTACGCCATGTTACAGAGGGTTACAGAGAGATCAAAGACGGGATAAATTCTCCTCGGTGCACAACACAGCCTCACGTCTTGCATAGCTGAAATTTCCTTTTAGATTTTTCCTGGCTCTGCTGTTCATCATCCTTTTAAATCATTCATTAGAATACTCATATCTTCCTTTTGATATATACAAAATGTATGGTTTTGTTAGTTTGCCTTTGAGATAAGTGAAATTCATTAAGAGATAAATGAATGGATCAAGCATCTCTTAGCAGTCACAGACTGTCAAAACTTGAAGGGGTTCAAAGGAAGGGCCCTCCATCAGCTGAAATCATTGTAACACACAACTTCAGAAGGTTGCCTTGTTCTTCCAAAACCCAGTGAGTATATTTTCCGTTGGGGCACTCTCCTTAGCTTGGCAATACCAGTATTACCCAGCCCAGGTTCCTTCCATACAATGACTCAACCGTCTTCATTTCAACTGCCCCGACCCATTCCATTAGGAAGAATTAGTCACATTAGCTACTGGAACAACTGAATGCAAGGCCTGGGTAAGTACCTGTGTCCGAAGGTTACCAGGAAAAACACAGGCTTCTTTCGGGAGCATGCAGCCTGTGTCTGAAGATGGCTCCTCACCGCTAGTCGGTGAGGAAACTGCTTCAAATAACTGAGTTATCAATGTCACACAAGAGCATTCTCCATCTCCCATGGTAATGCCCTCCACTCAAACCCTGATTCTTTTTAAGAAGACATTTTCCTGGTTTCTATATAATATCTCATTAGATAATCTTAAAGAATAAAATTACAATGATTTAATTTCTTCCACCAATGGCAATTGCTTATATTTCCATGCCTGATGGTCTCTTCCAAATGTGTATGATTTTCTACATTTTGTATGACATTAAATATTCCAAATGCAGAGAAAATAGTAAAGGAACCCTGTATGCACATCACTTACCTCATTGGCTTCATTTCTTTATAAACAAAACAGATCCATCTAAAACCTATTGCATTCTTTCTCTTCCAAAGAAAAACCAAACAATATCATTTGAACTGGTATAGTTTCCATGTACCCTTGTTACTGTTTTTCTCTATGTAAGTGTTCTACATGTAACTATATATGTTGCTTCTGAACATTTAAGTTTTGTACAAACAATATAGTATACATGACTTACAATGATATCTCGGCTTTGCAATGCTAGAAAAGTAGATTAATTCAACTTGGATTATGTATAAAAATTTAAAGTTTTTTCCCCCCTAGGCTAGTGACATGTAGTGTGATCACCATTTGCAGTGCTAGGCAGTGGCAATGAGGAACAGCTCTCAGCAAGCCAGGCGACCATGAAGGCACGCTGACAAGATGCTGGTGTATTGTGTTGCTAAGCTGTGATGCTTGGGAACATGGATATGAACTCATTTAACTTAAAACGTGTTCAATTCACAATGAGTTAGGAGTGTCAACCTGAATGAAAAATAATCAGAGATTCTCAAAAGAACACTGATATTTCTTTGGAAATAGCAGAGCATTTGCTGTGGGAATATGTAAGCCACAGTAAACTCTGGGCACATTATGGGAAGTTGAGGCAAGAAAAGTTTTTAAGAAAAAAGCAAGAGTTATATCAGATATTTTGAGACAGCAACACCTGGTCACAGTGATGACTCTTAAGAGTGACGCTAGTCCATGGTGGAACTGATATTGCCATGCAGTACACTTGTAGGGAAGTCTTTTGAATTCATAAGGCTCTCATAGAAATGTCTATGCTCTCTGACAGTCTGACAGACCATTTTAGTAGTTACTATCGAACGATCATGTCTAAATATGCCTTCATAACTTCCTACCTGTATTCTCTTTATCAATCCTTCCTTCTTCCTTCCCTCCCTCCCTCCGTCCGTCCCTCCCTCCCTCCCTTCCTCCCTGTCTTTCTCTCTCTCTCTTCCCCTCTCTCTGTTTCTCTCTCTCCCTCCCCCCCTCTCTCTTGCCTTAGACCTGGCAAAGTGATTTTATTTTGATTTTTGACAGTGTTCATATTCCTTTCACAGTCCTCTCTTTTTGACAAAGGCATTTCTCTAAGAATATTTTTGATTGACCACCTTCCTGATGTTTGTTTATTTCCCCTTTAAAACTGTGTACCTGTTGCCTGTCAAAATTCTCCAGAGTTCTTTTAACAAATGTGGCCTGCTGCATTGTTATGATACCTATTGTTTACACAAAGATAGCCTTGAACTGAACAACAGAGTGCAGGTAAGCATAGCCTGGGAACCCTTCCTGTTCAAATGTGGCTTAAAGTATTTTGACAGAGATTCGTAGTTATTAATAACTTCTCCATAGACATGAAATCAGACCAGACCAACAACTGGAACGTGTTCATCTAGACAAGAGACAAGCAAAAACTAACTTCAGCATGGCTGACCAACGATATTTTTAAAGAGGGAGTTTGACTTAATTCCAGTAAGAATGTGGAAGAGATGAAGCAGAAATCGAAGTGATGCTGCAGGAGTTGAGAACCGAATTCTTGTTCTCATGTACCTTCCTCTTTCCAGTCAGCATTGTCGTCAGAGGTACCCATGTAGACACAGGGAGACCCTTTGCATTTGACAGTAGGTGTGCTCTCCCATTGGATGACTGGGCCATCACTTCTTTACTCAATCTTCTATACAATGAGAATTAAATTGTCTCTAATACACTTATAATATAGTTGAATAGCCATCACTTGAATGCTTGGGACTTCAGATTTTTTAAAAAAAAGTTTAGAATATTTGCACATTATATAATAAAGTGTCCTGGGACTGGGACTCAAGTCTACACAGGAAATCCTCTTGTTTCATATGCGCCTGATACATATGGCCTGAAAGTGATTGCATACAATGTTTTTGGTGCACTTGTGTTTCGTCTATGACCTGTCACCTAAGGTTTTCCACATGTAACTTTGTGTCAGTGCTCAGAACATTACAGACTTGAGAGTGTAGATTACCTTAAGAAAGCAGAGAGAAACAAAGCCCGAGAAAAAGAAGTCCACGTGGTTGTTTTAGCTCTTCCTCACACAACTCAATATTTCACTGGCCTTAGGAGATGCCCCCTAGTTCAACTAATTCAAAACAAGTATCCTTTCTTTGACAGAAGTCAAAATGCCAGAGCTTAGGGTATGCGGCCTGGGAAACACTTGGCAAACAGAGAAGTTTGGGTGAGTCTGTCATCTGAGAAGCCAGGCTCATGAGCAATCAGCCTTTCCTATTGGCAATCTCCAACTAATCATCTGTGTTGGAAACCTTGAATAGATTGATGGTGTCATCCATTTTCCAGACTGAGAGATGAGAATGAAACTTGCCCAAGTCATTCCCGCGTCACCTGTAAGCACTTACGAAGGACAGAGCTGGGCTCCTGTCTAGGCTCCTAGTCCTTCAGTACCTCAGAAAGCTACCAGAGTGAAATTCTGTACATACTTACTTCAAATGCTTTCCCAGACCTTGTCATCAGGGGAAAGGGGGTGCTGGGGCTTGGGGTAGGCAGGCTTAGTCTGCTCCAAGCCCTAGAAAGCAGCCAGGTAGAAAGTTTTAGAGTGCCTTCAGTATTTCAGGCACAATTTTAACTGCTTCTTCTACGTAGGTATTTGAGGAATTAATCAGCCAGGCAGACAGGGGCTGCTGGGCTGGAGAAAGGAGGAACTTTGCTACTTTCTCTTCTTGCCTCCTGAGATGAGAAGTAAGAGGGTAACTAATAAAACCACTTTTCCTTCTCAGCCATCCATCCACCAAACGGATGTGGCTAAGAACCCCCAAACCTTCAATTATGGAGCATGTCCCCTCTCTGAGCCTTGAGCAATAGTGGATTTGAGAAGGAATGGAGAGTGGAGTTTGCTATGTTTTATTTTTAAATGTTTGAGGTAAATTCTATACTACTTTATATTTGGACAGAATTCTTAGGGGAGAAATGCTAGTGTCTTTGGGAGCCTGGATGGACGGACGACTGTCAACCCAACACTGAGGTTGGGCTCAGGGGCATACACGCCCGCCGCTTCTCCTGTTTTCAGCCCCTTGCGGTGGCGTTTCACGTTTTACAAAACATTTCATGGGAAAGGGGTAGCAGTTGGACTTGAGCTCTTTCTATAACTTAATGAAGCTTTGGAAAGGGAATCTGATCCTCATGTTGGCGCTTGGATGTTATCTGTCTATAAACAGTGTGGCGAGGGTCTTTGCGAGATTTATAGGAACCGGCAATCGGCAGAGCAAATGTTAGCTTTCTTCTTTGGCCTCATAAAGCTACTCTGTTGGCTTTGCACAACTCTCAAATAAGGTTGTTGAACACACAGACGAAATGAACACTATGCGGTTGACTGCCAGCCAGGGACCTCCAAAGTTTATCAACTGGAGTTCTCTTGCCTCTCAGAAGAGGGTTAGTTTATGTGCTGATTTCCACGAGACCACACGGTTTCACACTTTCTCCCCAAATCCTTCAAAAGTAAACCCTCAAATTACAGGTTTGTAAAATCTCTCGTCTGTGAGGTAGTAAGGAGGCAAAGATTTTCGATTAGGAGTAAAAAATAGGAGAGCAATGGTCCTCCGGGGCCTGTCACAGCAGTGAATGAGATGCTGTCACTTGCCGGAAGCCGTGATGCTCCTACAAGGAAAAGTATACTCCACCAGGAAGTGTCTCTGGTAACTAAGAATCAGCTATTTAATAGGGGGTGGCCAGTCTGGTTATGAGTCTGGGAATGAAAGACATAAGAAGAAGCAGCATTCCTTGAGAATGGCGTTTTGTGTAACAGAATATAATGTCTTTTTATTACAGGGAAGGAAATGATTGATTACCAAACACCATCTTCCCCATCTTGAAGTAAAAAGTTTAAAATGACTATCTCACCTTGCTTGTAGAACCTCCTCTTTGTTATGCTTGGTATGAAATAGCCTACAGGTTAACAGGCCAATGAATCCTGTAAGGGGCAGCCCCTCTTACCCCAGCCCATGTTTCCTGCTGGTGGAGTAATGAATGAGAAGCTGAGCTCTGTGCAGGGTTTCTCTGAATAAAAGAATTTGCGCTTCTAAAGTCATAACCAGCCCTGCCCTCTCCCCATGAACTCTTTTGGTTTAAAGGTAGTAGCTTGTCTCTTCAGCTAGTCTTCTACTACTTAGCTTGTAAAGGCAAGAGGGAAATGTCAGGTTCAGCCACAGAGAGGGCAGAGTTCCTCAATTCAGCATCACATAAAAGGACCCCAGGATGATTTCCCTGTGTGGGCTTTCAGGAGACACTTGCCTTTCCTGTGCTGAGCACAAAAGCATGCACGTATAAAGTGTTGCTCTGGCATGGTTCAGGTCAGGCCATGTGTTTATGCCAGGAGTGTGGAATTTCTGTTACAGAAAACCATGGCAAGGTCAAGAAGCATATATATACTAATGAAAGAGCAGGGTCACCCCTTGTCTCAATGTCATCACTCAATGCATCTCTTTACTTCAAAAGGAGACAAATGAGTCCTTCTGGCAGGTCTCAGTGGAATCTATGTCCTGGCGATGTAACTTCAGCCAGTCAGCGACTCTCCCAGCAGCTCAAGGAAACAATTAAAAGTAGATCTGTACTGAATCCCTACTTTGTGCAAAGTACAGAGATAAGTACTTGACAGGGATAGAAGAGGGTCTGATCCTGATGGGGGTTGTGAGCTCCAGGCACTTGGGATTAACTGTGCATATCAGCATCTGGAGGGCTCATGTTCTTTCTAGCCAGAACTGATGCTTCTCGTCTGGGAAGAAAATTTTGATTTTGTTTAAGTATAAGAACTGAGTTTTCCCAAAGCCTGGGTGAGCATCTTCACAGTTGTAATGAGTGAATTGTGGTTTGTCAAAACCAATGATTCTAAACAGCCTGCATTTTAGAATCTCCCAAGGAGCAGTTTCAAAGTCCCCACATCTGGGTCCAGTCCCTTGCACTCTGAATTGATTGAGTTTGTATCCCAGTGTTTAGGGTTCCCTGGGGCTAAGAATCAATAGCATGATAAAAGTATTTCATTTCCTTCTTAGTGATTGGATTAGCATTAGTCATGTGCTTCAGTTCAGGTCAAGACAAATGAAGGGTATATACATCCTGCTTTCCTTTCAAGATTTGGACGGTTTTTGGAAAAGTGAAGTTTGAATAGGTGTAAGCAATTTGTGATGATGAAGGAGGAAAAATTATCAAGGGCAGATACCAGAGGAAGGCAGAAGAGGGAGAAGTGCGATCCACATGATGCTGTTTAACTGATGGAGTAACCAAGAAAGTGAAGCCTCCTTACTGTTAGACCAATAGATGTAAACTTGGTTATGCTTGTGCTATTCTTGCCTTGGTCTCCTCCCAGAATTTAATTTAAATGTCAAGTTGAAACGTGTGATCATTGGGAATTAAAAAAAATTCTTCCGGTTGTTTCTATTACATAGATAAGTTTGAGGATCACTATGACCAATTTCTTGGGTGAGGCAACATTTCCAATGATATAAGCCAGCAGTTCTCAAAGTGGGGCTAGCTGTCAACATCACTTGGAGAAAACTTGTTAAAAATTCAGAGTTTTAGAACCTGTTCCTATGCTACTGATGGACATGTTAAGAGCAACAGTTTGGGTGTCTGTGATGTTTGATACAAATAAAACCACTGATTGAGCTGGGCAGTGGTGGCGCACGCCTTTAATCCCAGCACTCGGGAGGCAGAGATCTCTGAGTTTCAGGCCAGCTTGGTCTACAATAGTTAGTTGCTCCACAGAGAAACCCTGTCTCAAGAAAACAAACAAACAAACAAACAAACCACTGATTGAAGATACCCAGCTCCACAACTATTATAACTATTATTACACCAAGACCCTCAACCTGATATAGCAACTTAGAGGGGAAAAAAGGCTCCTTCACCTGATAGGATGTAGATGGACGAGGTGAGATGGAACAATACATCCAGAATGGCAAATTTAGGAAGTAGAAGTGGAAGGGATCAGAGGCATTCAATCAAGTGAGAATGAAGTTTACAGGGTTATGGTTCAGGATGAGGAGTGAGGGGCAAAAGAGATATTTTTATCATCAGGTAAGGAAGTCATGGGAGAATTTGAAAAGGAGATCAGCTTTAAGGGGGAAAATAAGAGCAAAAGGGACATTTTAGGACAGTGAATGGAGTGTGTACCCTGGGAGGCTACAGAGAGAAAGAGGAGCCAGCTTCAGAAGACCAGTTCAGAAACCCTTAGGGCTGCAACTAAATTCTAGGGTCCCTCTTTAGCATCCAAAAAAAAGTCACTTTGAATTTTGGGAAGAAGGAACGTCATCTCCAGTCCTTTGACCTCACTTATACTGCTTTCTAGTCCCTTGACCTCATTCTGCTTTTGAATGGGAAAGGCTACATGTTAGCCTCCATTTTCCCGAGAATCTTAGGGCAATAGCTGGCAAGTTTCTGCTACCTCACTGAAGAGTTGGTACCCAGCCATCCACAGCCCCTCTTGTCCTTTTATGGCGATGAGGAGGAAGTCATCCATTTCTCAGGAAATAAAAGCAGATAAAAGCAGGCAGAATCCAGTTCATAGTAATGATGGTGGTGGGAGTGAGAGCTTGTTTGCGGTGGATATTCTTCCAAGTGTGGCCACAGGTAACGGCGGAAACAGACTTAACTTCCGGTGTGCTCTGATGCTGCTAAGTCTGTTTAGGGACTGTCCCCATGTAAGCAAAGAGTGCAATTTGGCCTGTAGAATACATTTCCATTTGCCCTGGAGTTTGACATCTGCCTTCCAACGACAGCATGTCGCAAGACATGTGAGGACGCCTAGTTGGCAAGGCTGTTCCCTGACTAATGGAGAAAATGACCTTACATCATTGGTCAGAATTCTTACCATTATCCTTCATGTGGGAAGTGGAAGGAGCCTTCCAGAAGAAGTTGGAGCTAGTTTTAACATGCCTGCTGGTCACCGAGACAGAAAATATTCACTGTGACTCAAGGTTCCTTTGACAAATATTTGACTTGTCTTGGATTTAGGTCCAGGTGACTGTATGAAAAAGCACGGCTCCAGCTCTTTTATGTAACCCAACAGAGCGCTCTTCACATCATTCCTGGATGCATTCAATTGGCTCTGTTTGACTCTACCTTACTCTTGATTTTGTACCATATCTTTTAACTGGAGAAGTGGGGTCTCCTGAATGTTGAACTGAGAGTATTAGCCCTGGACAAGAGTCCCAAAAGAAGAATGTCACTGTCATGGCCTGAATTGATCCCAGATGGAGCTGGAATATGGAGGATGAGTAGTTACATAAAATGACCTGAATATGCATTATACAGCAGTGACATTCTGCAGGGCAGCTTGACCCACAGCCACATGTCCTCAATGTTGGAAATCAGGGGCCCATTTATTTTAGACTTTGAATGGCATGAAGTGGTTGAAATGATTAAAACCATTCCATTCAGTGTGCATGGAAAGATGGTAGACCTTCAGAAGAGACCCAGAGAGGAAACCAGCAAACCGATTTCCTAAGAAATGATGCTGGGAATGAGATCCCAGGACCACAGTCCTTTTTATCTTGGTTGTTTGGATGGTATTGAGAAATCCTTTTGAATGTGTGCTGCTGCGTTTTGGGTAATAATAATAGCTGGGAGGGGAAGATGTGGTCGTGGCTTTCTGACCCCTCTCTAACCGGGATGATAAATATAATGACAATAATGAAAACACTGAGTCTTCTTTATTTATCTCTCCATGGGAAGCTGGAAGATGGGATGGGCTTTTCATTAGTGACTTCTATCAGTGGGAACTGTGCAAACAACCATGGGCCCATCTGGGTTAGGGGCTTTATGTCCAACCCCAGGTATCAGAGTCATTCTGAGCAGACTGTAAGGATAAGTGAGGCGATTTTCTTTGCTAGTCTGTCTAAAAGTTACCTGGGCTGTATACTTGGATATTTTTCAGGACATAAGCTACAAAATATACCAGCCAAGAAATGAGTATGAACTTAGTCAGACTAGATGTAAAGCGGGTTCTAGGAAAAAGCTCCCCTTCCAGACACTGCCGCTATAAGGTAAAAGTAGCCATTCTGAACCCTCCTGGAACAGGGGAAACAGGAGGAATTGGGAAGACACCCACCATGGCTACCACTGCACAGCAAACCACTTGAGCACACTCGTAGCCATTGAGTGAATTGTGATTTCTTGGAGAAAATGTCTCATTTTTAACCAGTGGTTCATTTACATAAACTAGGCTTTGGGGTGTGTGTACGTGTGTGTGTGTGTGTGTGTGTGTGTGTGTGTATGTGTATAGTAAGTTTTCAGATCCCATTTTGCACAAACAGGAATAATCTTGGGGTTGTGGTGACTTTTCTGAAGCTCTGAAGCGATTTAATTTGAGGCCAGGGCTGAGCATAGTTTTTTCGGAGAGGAATTTGTTGAGTTCTTTAGTGTGACATTCCCTCCTTCCTTCCTGTGACATTCCCTCTTTCCTTCCTGTGAGATTCCTGCCTTCCTTCCAGGTTTATTACAGTTTTCTGTCAGACTCTAATCTCCCTGAGGGGAGAGGCTGCCTTGCAGAGGCTTTAGTTTTGCAAAAACATCTGGATTTCAACAACTATTGTTTCGTAGAAAATTTTGCCCTATTAGAAGGACATGAAGCTGCTTGCGGTGTCCTGACCTTTCAGCCAGGATGTGGTATCTTAGAGCTATCTTGCTGTCCATTCATGGATGGGGAGGAGGCAGATAAAGTAAGGATGGCCAGTGAAATGTGATTTTTTTCTCTTCCTTTCTCAGTCCATTTCCATTTCCTCTGCTTCAGCTTTTGAGCAATTTTTCTTCCTCTGCATTGAGAGCTTTTGAGCAATGTTTTTCTCTGCATTGAGTGCATTTCTGTTGACTTCAAAGGACTCTGTCTAGTTATTGGCTTGGCACCAAAATGGGTCCTTTTTGGTTTTCACAGAAATGGGGACTCTGTTGACTTTCAAATGCACTTCTCACATCAACTGGTGTCATTCCAAGTGCCCAAAGGGGTCACCAATCTAGACACTTAGAAATCATCCACTTTCACAAGAGAATTCTGTATCCTTTAGAACTGATCCTATTGCTGTGCATGTGCCTGCGTTTGCACACCAGTCATCAAATGCTACAACCAGCAGAGCCCAAGCTTAGACGAAGTGGATGGACTCTGTGTCCTGAGCCATTTCTGCAAATTTCTTCAATTCTGCAAATTGAAGAATCATTAAAATTGGAATTTACAAATAAGTCTTTAATGTTTGAGGTTTTGCAGAATAAAATGAGTCACATGTCTGAGAAGTTCATTAGCAACATTGTTTTAAACCAGTCACACAGCTTTTGCAAGGACAAGACATTCCTAGTTAATCTAATAACATGTGCGATCGGAAAAGCCTTCTAGGCTGATGGAGTTGCCTCTTTATGGTCACCAGAGGGGAATTTTAAGTGTTTCAGACCAAGGTGAATTATACAACCCAGCTATTATTAAGAAGAGAAACACGAGAATGTGAATGTTAGAAAACTGACTGTATAAAAGTTGGGGTGGGGAGATGACTCAGTCCGTAAAATTTCCGCCACATAAGCCTGAGAACCTGGCTTCACATCCCAGCACCCATGTAAAAGCAGGTGACAGCACACATGCTTGTAATTCAGTGTTAGGGAGGCCGAGAAAAAGACCCTAGGGCTTGCTGGCCAGCAGTCTAGACATGTTTGTGAGAGACCCTGCCTAGAATGAGTGAATGAATGAATGCGTTTAAAAAGACAACCATGAAGGAAGACACTGTGGTGATCACTTCTGGGGACTCTTGGGTGGATCCTATCAGCATCTCCACAGATCCTACTCCTACCTGCTATTTCTGTTTTAACACCAGCACTTCTAGAAAATTCTATGCCACAGCATATTATTATTTAATACTATATGGTAATCTTCAGGGAAAATATTTTATATGTATGATCTCATTTATTTTCAACTAACAGATGAGCATTTTGAGGCCGATAGCAGTTAAATGCCTCCCCAAAGGTCACCTAGGTAGTAAATGGAACCAGTAGAATTTGAACCTAGGACTCTTGAGTTTATTACTATATTAAGATGCTATTATTGTGTTGAAAATGACAGGACTTGATAAAAGATGCTAACTGTGTTATGACAAGAGCTACTAAGCACTTGTCACATGCTGTGGTAGGTGCCACAGTAATCATTTCACTGGTATAGAGTCAAGAATGAGTATATCTCTTATGCGGTTATGGATAATGCTCCAAGTATATTTTTTTCAGTCACCCAGCTGAAAAGCAGATTGAAGAGCCCCAAACAGAGGAACATATCTCAGGCCTTTTTGCTCCCCACTCTTTGTTTTCCTTATTTCCAAATCTCTTTGCTTTTCCCAAGTATGGTGTGCAGGAGTTGGAGTCAAAGGGCTTTTTCTCTTTGTGATGGCTAATCTTCACTGTCAACTTGCCTGGGCTGGGAATCACCAACGGGTGTGTATCTTTCCACAGACAAGAAGGGAGGACCCACTCTGAAAGTAGGTAGCTCCATCCTGTGGGCTGAGGTCCTATACTGAACTCTAAGGGGAAAGGAGGAAGCCGGTGAAGCATCTGCCTTCTTCTCATCCTGCTTCCTGCTTGTGGACCCACTGTGATGAGCTGCCTCACCCCCTTGCCATCATGCCTTCCCACCATGAGGGACTGTATCTCCTTAAACTGCAAGCCAAAATAAATCCTCCTTCCTCAATTTGCTTCTTTTCATGTATTTGGCCATGACAAGAAGAGATGTGACTAATATGCCCCTACAAAAAAAGCTAACCTTTACTCTGATGTCCCCTCTTCCTGGTCCCGGGCTAGAAGGAGCTATGGCAGAGGTAGCTACCTGCCCCATTAAGTGTGGAATGGACACTGGCTGTCCTGCAGTAAGATTTGATTGAATATTTAAGTGGTCAGTAAGCGTCTTCTTCCAGCTTACTGAGGCCATTGGTATAACTGATATCACGATTAAGACTATGTCAAGGAAGAATATTCCATTTTCAAAAAAACTTTGCATATGTTTATGTGTGTGTGATATGTATGTGTTCATGTGTGTTAGTGCAAACACGCACATGTTTCATATATGAATATGAGGATAATCTTAAGTGTTAGTTTTTGCCTTTTTTGTAATTTGAGGCAGGGTCTCCCTGTTGTTTGCCTCTGCTTACACCAGACAGACAGGCAGACCTATCAGCTTCCAGGAGGTCTCCTATCTCATTCTCTTTTTTTTTTGCTATACAAATACTGGGGATACAGGTGTGCATTGCTGTCCAGCTTTTAAGTAGGTTTGGGGGATTCAAACTCAGGTCCCCACACTTGCTTGGCAAAGGCTTTCCATACCCACCAAGCTATCTTCCCAGCCCTACTCTGTCTTCTGGAAGCCAGATGTCATTGACATGGCTGAAGCTATCTTGCAAACACCAAGGAAAATATTTGATCCAGGAGAGGAGGAACCTCAACAAAAAAAAGTTGTGTATCTATAGATACTGTGAATCTTGTGAACTTAATTGTTAAAGATGAGAAGAAGAGACACTATGGATGGTGATCATATGGGCATGGCTTATACATTTTTCATGTTAGCGTAACTAATAATTAACATTTGCATTCATCCTTAAATGTGTCCTGGGTTGGGCAGTAAGTTATAAAGTTTCACCTGGAAGTAAAAATTAAATGTTATGAAGTTTCTTCACACCTTCCTTTATTCATTTAACAAGTGTTTAAGTACTGACCTGCTCTGCGACAGGAAAGAGTGGAAGAGTAAAACAAATCAGGTGTCTGCCCTCACTGGAGACAAAAGTTCAGTGAGACAGACTAACGAGCAGCAGGTAGACAAAGAAGTGTGAATATTATGAAAATTTCAATAGTGTTGGGAATTGAAAATATTTGAGAAAGAGGAAGGTATGGCTGAGATAGTATCTCTGGGGAAATCTCAACATGGAGTCCTGAGAGGATGAAGAGAAGCCAGTCATGCGTGTATGTGTGTGTGTGTGTGTGTGTGTGTGTGTGTGTGTGTGTGTGTGTGTGTGTGCGTGCGTGTTTGTAGGGGGTGGGGTCTGACTGAAGAGCCTGGCTGAGATCTAAGGGAGACAGCGGTAAGCATGTTCCCAGAATCACAAAGTTCAAGGATTAGGTTCCAACTGTGGGAACGAGGAAGGCTCCAGGGAAAAGGAAGTTTATCAACAGTCACCCAAAAGTGATCAAGGGATGACGCGCCCCTGGGAAAAGCAAGGAGCAGAGGAACAAGGACCAGGGTAGGTCTGTTAAACAGCGCATATTTCCATTCGGACGAGTCCACACAGTCCTGTGACAAGGCAGTGGGAGAACTTGCTGGAAGCTGGGCCAGGGCAGAACTGGGGAGTCTCAACATGCAGTTTCCAGCCTGGCACTTCGCAGAAGAGGGACTGCCTATGCTAACTGAGGGTGCTGTTTGATTTTTCTATCAGTGATCCATTGAGTTGATTAATAACTGAAACAATCAACCTGCTTGTTGGATAATGGAAACTCAGAGTTTCCCAGATGACAGAAATGTTTTTTATGTTATTTAAGATTTGAGGCGAGAGCTGGAGGCCCTGGGAGGATTTCTGCCAAGGTGCAGTTCATTTTAATGAACATCAGTCTAGTTTGAACATCCGTTAAGGTATAAAAACATGTTACTTTCTCTGGTTTGACTTCCTTAGCCCTTGGCTCTCACCAAGTTATATGAGGATTTTTTAAACCAATAGGCTGCAACTGGGTTTTAGAGCTGCATTTCAGACATATCATGGGTCTATGTACAACTGGGCTTATGCTCCATTTTCTGTATTAAAAGACCAAATTATCCCAAGGAGTAGGTGGAGATTGGCTTGCTTTCCAAGGTGTGGTGGGTCAGATGTCCATTGCTCTCCCTTTCTCCACATTCATAGGCATGCATGCATGGGTAGCCTATATATGGCGGTTCTGTTGAGCTTGTCTATATTGGATTTCATGTTATAAGTTGATGAAGATGACTGACCAGGTCTCTTCCTCAAGAGAGCACCAGATCTCATTACAGAAAGTTGTGAGCCACCATGTGGTTGCTGGGAATTGAACTCAGGACCTTTGGAAGAGCAGGCTCTTAACTCCTGAGCCATCAACCCCAGTGCCTCTCCCTCCTGAGAGAAGCCTTTCTGACCCAAGATGTACAAGTAGGGCAGAGGAGTGAAGGCTGGGACTTGGCCTTACTCACCCTTGCTAGATGCCCGCGTACACTGAACAGCCTGTAGCACAATTCTTCTCAGAGCTCTAAACATCCGGATCTTAGCTTCTATGAGAGGGCAGCAATGGACTTGATCTTCCAAGGAAAGCAGAATAGTTTTTGAGATCCACAGAAGCTCTTCTGCTTGTGAAGCTCCAGGCTTTAAGAATTTAGTTTTGTGTTTTTGGATTGCAATTTTATTCTTGCTATGTGTTCTGTCTTCCTTGACACCTCTGCCTTATGGGAGGATGATCAGGTTTTTTCCTTCAAGTTGATATACTCAGAACTTGATAACAAATTGGAAGAGTAAGAAATACTTTTCTCTGCTCAGGCTGATTCTATGTAGGCTTGTGCAGTGTGTATTGAGCTGCTAGAAGAAGTGAGTTCTTGGAAAGCCCAGTTTTTAATTTCTGTTTTGGTGGATAATTCTTGACCGGTCTTCACTTTGTGTGAAGCAGAAGATAAGAGACCTCACCCATAGGTTCACTCCTGCGGGGCTCCAGCTAAAATGTTCAATCTGTCTGGCCTCCCAATGGATTATCTGTGTGACGCAAGACACATAAACCCTCACACGGTGTGTGGTGCATAGCACAGGGCTCAAGCAATGTGCAAGTGAAGTCCCGCTCCTCTGATTTCTCCCTAGGCTCTCAAGGGAGTGGAACAGACTGAACTTTAAGCTGTTCACACACAGTGCAGCGTTCTAATTGGCTATTGCACTTGGATATGTAGAGACTTGTAAAACAAGAGTTAGTGTACTTCCCACCTAACAAGGCTTACGCACATTGTAGCCTACCACCCCAGGCAGGGTGTTTCTGAGAATGATTGCTATACTTTTTGTAGAGGTTTTCAGCTGCTCTAATTTTGGACACATATCTTACAACATACAGGAGGTATGCTGCAATCAGCACTCAGAAATGCCCTGGCTGACATGTCTCATGGCTTAATTATAGCAAAGCTCACGGACAGAAGCAGTGTCTTGCATTATTCCCATAGCAATGTCTATATGTTGGTCCTTCCTGGGTTTCCAGGCAGTTCAGCTCAGAGATGCATATAATAAATTACCAAGGACTGGAGAGATGGCTCAGTGGTTAAGAGCGGTGACTGCTCTTCCAGAGGTCCTGAGTTCAATTCCCAGCAACCACGTGGTGGCTAACAACCACCTATAATGAGATCTGGTGCCCTCTTCTGGCCTACAGGCAGGATACTGTACAAATAAATAAATAAATCTTTACAAAAAAAAATAAATTGCCAAATACTTACCATTTGGGTCCTATTGTATGACCAGTAGTCTCATTGAAATGCCTCAGGTTCTTAGTAAAGTTATGTATAAGTCTTATGCTTTGGCTGTAACCATACTCCTTTTCAATCTGCAGATTGAAATTCATTAGTAGATTATAAAAGCAATCCAAAGGACCATGGCCAGTAATTGGGAAAGGACTAACGAATAGAATAGAATAGAATAGGGTTCTAAATACCAAGTGGATTAATATCAAAATGGCTTCTTCATAATAAAGCTTGGTATTACTGTTTAAGATTTTATTGCTGGGCTAGCTATATGAGCTCAGTAGGTAGAAGGGCTTGACACCAAATCTGATGACCTACTTTCACACAGGGGAGAAAGAAAGAGCCAATTCCCACAAGCTGTCCTCTGCCCTCTACCTGAACAACATGGCAAACATATGTGTGTGTGTGTGTGTGTAAATGTAATTGTAAAATTTAAAAAATAAAAATTGATCCATATCCTATCTACTCCAAATAAAAGTTTAAATATGTACAGCATTCTGAAATCAGCACATGTTGACAGAGATTTTTGTCCTACCAGATCCAAGAGCCATTTAGTCCCAAAGAAATACACTGAGGTCTACATTAATTATAAACTGATTGGCCCATTAGCTCAGGCTTCTTATCAACTCTTATAACTTATATTAGCCCATTATTCTTGTCTGTGTTAGCCACGTGGCTCGGTACCTTATTTGGCGACGCAGTCACATCTTGCTTCCTCTGCATCTGGGTCACAACAACTGTGAACTGAAACTTTCCTCTTCCCAGAATTTTTGTTGCCCTGCCTCTATTTCCTGCCTGGTCATCCCACCTATACTTTTTGCCTGGCTGCTGGCCAATCAGTGTTTTATTAAAAAATAAAACAAGTGACAGGATAAAAGACCATTGTCCCACAACAAGCACAGTCTCAAAAGTTATAATAGATATGCCTTTTCTTCATCACTGGCAAAGTAATAGTATGCCTTGCTACTTATTATGTCTTAGTCTATTTTACATTTCTGTAACAAAATACCTAAGATTTTATGAGATGAGAACTTTATGAAGCTAAAAGGGTTGATTTAGTTCACAGTTCTGGAGTCTAACACTTCAGTGACTTCTATTGATGGCCACGTGATGAATAGCATAGTGTACAAGAGAGAGAGATGTCACGTAGCAAGAGAAGACAAAAATGATCAGTTAGTGACAGGTCTCCCTCTGTTATAATTACCTGCTCAAGTGAGCTAATATGTTCCTGTGAGGCTCCAACCATCCCATGAGGTAAGTATTAATGACTTCACGAGGATGGTCATATCCCAGTCAGGGCCTACCAGGTCTCTCCTCGTCAAGACACCATTGAGAACTAAGCACTAGTTATTATTGGCATTCAAACTACAGCAGGTGATGACTCTGATTTGGTGCATGAGTGGGTGGCTCTACATAAACACAAGCTAGTGTTCACCACCTGGTGCAGAAAATTCTCTTTAAAATGACCTAAATTATAAGTCACCGAATGTCTTTGTTTATTTTATTCTTCAATCTTTTCTTCCTTGATATGATTTGTTTCCATTTCCAAGAGTAACCTCTCCTCATTTCTAATGTAGATTAATTTTGTCTGGTTTTGGACTTCATATCATCGAAACTACTTAAAATATACACATATCTGCATGCTGTATACATAATTATATTTAAGAAATTCATCCAGAGTTTTACATGTGTTTGAGGTATTTATTCTCGTTGTGACATGTTGATTTTTTGTGAGTGTGCCACAATTTATCTCTTATCTCAATTCTTGGAGGTTTCTGGGTAGTTTCTAGTGTTTGGATGGTCAGATAGTGCCAGTGGGAATATGATCGTACTGCCAGGATATGCTTCTAGGTATAGATTAGCCAATGACGGGAAATGCATGTCCATTAGCAGCCATGTTTAGTAGTCATCTTTATCAGAGGCTCCTGCATGCACATGATATGTGTGTGTGTGTATATATATGTGTATATATATATATATACATACATACATACATATACTCAGGTGCACATACACATAAAAAATAGATAAATCTTTAAAATAGTGGGTCCGGTTCTTTTCTCTGTCTCTTTTTGCCTTTTCTTTAACATTTAACATTCTTATTCCCCAGTGACTTCCCTTCTCCTCTTATTTCTTTCCTTCCTGGCTCTTTATCCAAATAAACAGTATATGAAAACCCCAACATCTTTTCACCCTGAAAATCATATTACTCCTCTACTGAAGATTTTCCAGTGGCTTACCAAAACTTTCAAGATAAAGATATGAGTTCCTTCCTTTAGAAGCAAAGACTGTAATGATCCCCCGATTTCTCTCTCTAGTCTTCCTTATTTTTTACCCCAAGTGCACTATTTTCAAAATTTTTATTACAATTTAATTATCTCTATTGCATGTGTGTGTGCATGGTGAGGGGGAACAAGTACCACAGTCCACATGTGGAAATCAAAGACAACTTTGTGGAATGGTTTCCTCTCCTTCCACCTTTTACATGGCGTCTCCAGGTTGGAACTAGGGTTCAGGTTGGCACAGCAAGTGCCTTTACATGCTGAGTCATTTTCCAGTGGCCAAACATCCTTTGTATCCCAATAATACAGCCGGTACTACTAAGCACATGTCCTCTTGTGGGCTTCAGTGGCCTTGCATATGCCACTCTGTTTGCATGGAATACCCAACATACATCCCGTTCTACAATTAAGGTAGTTCTACAATTAAGGTAGCTCAGGGCTAGGGCTGCAGATCAGAGGTAAAGAACTTGCCGGGCAAATATGAGCCCCTGAATTCATTTGCTAGCATTGGGATGGGGGTGGGGATAGGCTGAAAGAACAAGATACGAAGCTCAACAATATTTTTCTGGTAATCCTCCTGTTCCGTGCATCTGGTTATACGTCTTTGGATCTTATAGTGTGTTTGGCATATCTGGATTATGGTGCTTCTTACAGTCAGCTGTAACTCTGCATCCCCCATCTTTCTTCTTCTTCACTGGAATCATGAGATTCCTGAGAGTAAGAAGCATCTCCTACTTGGTTGTGTGTGTCCCGTATCTACTAGGTAGGTGATGGAAACATCGATTGAGTTCATTTGGGAAGTACATCTCATGTTAGTTATTAATGAGGGAAAGGAAACTCACACACAACGAGGTGACATTTGCTGAGGACACACTACACGCCATCCTTTATGTTACTAGGATTTCCAGACTGAACGCTCTGTGTGAAGCTTTCACATTCTAGATATTTTGCTAACAAACATTGGTCCTTTTTCTTCTTTCTGCAAATTTGTGATTCCTTTTAACAACTGGCAAGTGTGTAAATGCCATGGTAGCATCATTGCATTGGTTTCCTTTGCATAAGTCATATCTGAAGTCTGCAAGCCATCGGTCTTTATAAAGGAAGGAGAAAGAATAATACACTCCCAGCTGTTACTCGCATTTTTGTTATGATTTAATAGAATTTATTTGTTTATGGATAGAAAATATATTTGTATACATATTCCAGAATCAAGGGCTATAGAGGAATATACAGTGAGAAGATTCTTGCTGAGAGTCTCCTTCTAATGATATCAAATGCCGATGAAAATGTTGACCAATGAAACTCTCACACACAGATTCGGGAGATACATTGGTACAAACACATGGGAAAACGGCTTGGAAACATCGCTAATGTTAAATATAGCTTAACCTTGTGATTCAGCAGTTCGTTGGCAGTGAACACTTTTAATTCCTCTACTAGATTTATAGAATATTACCAGAACACTTCAACCAGCTTTTATTCATAATACCCCAAACTGTAAAACAACTTGATATACATCTACAGTTTGTAGATACATACAAACTGTGATGTAGTCACACAATGGAATACTATAGGTTATCAAAAAGAAGAGGCATGTGTAATAACATGAATAAAAAGACTACCCAGAGAAAGAAACCAGACATGAAGGATTATATACCATACTAAAATAGTTTGGAGGTTGGGTATTAACTGAATGAATATACAGAGAATCATTTGAGCTTGAGAAGACTCTGGGTTCTGAGCAGATTCTCTATTGTCATTTGGGGTCTAGCTTTGTGATCAAATGAACATGGAAAATTAACTTAAAGCTAATTTAAGGTTTGCATACTTTACCTCAATAGCAAATGATACAGAAAAAAAACACAGAGAACATTTTAAAAAGTGCTTTTCTCATTTTCTCCTCCGTCTCTTAAGTTCCTCTCCCTAAAGAAAACCAACATTGTCTGATTCCTACTATGAATCATTTCCAGACTATTTTATGCTCACATGGGCAAAGCACATCTGAGTATACACCTGTACGTATTTGTGTGTGTAGTTTTTCTACCTTTAAAATGGTTTTCCATTGTTGTGACAAACACCTGAGCAAACAATGTAAGAGAGGAAAGGTTTCCTTTGGCTCATGGTTTCAGAAGTCAGAGTTGATGGACACGTGACTTCGGCCCTTCTGAGCCAATGCTTATGAGGAAGAACGTCACGGTGGGAAGACACATGGAAAAGAAAGCTGCTGTCCTCACAGTGGCCGGGAAGCAGAGAGAGGAGAGGAGACGGGAGATAACGCGTGCATCCTTCGAGAGCATGACCCTAAGGGCCTTCTCCTTCCAACTGGCCACACTCCCTACTACCTCTTAAGAAACTGCAAGTCCATCAATGGACTAACCTGCTGGATTAGGTGGATTTCCTCCAAGATCTAATAACTACTCACTGGTATCACCAGCTGGGGACCAAATCTTGAACTCGGGAGGCTTTCATGGGGATGATTCGTATCCAGGCTATTACAAATGGTAAAACATATTAATTTTTATCTTTACTTACTCCCTCTCCCAAGTCAGGGTCAAGGCTGGCGCTTCTCAACACATAAATGTTATCTATTATAAAGCAAACAATGTCCTGAACTATTCTCTTTCTTGACCAAAGGAGAATGTGGAAAAGAAATAAATTGAATGGTTATACAAGTTGTAAGCCAGTGAGGCCTTTTTTGGTTCATCTTTTTCAAATTTTAATGACAATACCGGCCTAGTGCTAAAGAAAAGAATTATAATTTATTTTTAATCCATCAAATAACCATTTTCAGAAGCTTGTAATTTTCTAGTGTTAGTTGGAAAGTTTACATCTTCCATTCTTAAAAGCTGAAACATGGGATAACAGTTCATTAAGAAATAAAAGGTTGAGCTGGGCGGTGCTAGCGTATGCCTTTAATCCCAGCACTTGGGAGGCAGAGGCAGTTGGATCGCTGTGAGTTCGAGGCCAGCCTGGTTTACAAGAGCTAGTTCCAGGACAGGCTCCAAAGCTACAGAGAAACCCTGTCTTGAAAAACCAAATAAATAAATACATTTTAAAAAAGGTTAAAATGACCTCCTAACTTATTAAGCCCAGAGATTCACATTCATGCTTGAGGTCAAGTCACAGAGTCACCAGTCAAACACACTTGTGGCCATGTGCTATGATGGCACAGAGAGCTTTCCTGCTGGGGTTTAATGAGGGAAGGTGACAGGGCTCTGAATAGTGGTCCCCTGCTGTTAGAGAAGCCTGCAAGTGTCCAGATTCCAGCATTGAGTGGTCTGAGATAGGAAGGAGTCATGAAAGGAAGAATGTGGGTTCTTGTTGGGTCTTTCTCGATTCATCCCCTAAATGTAGTTCACTGGGTTTGCCAGAACCAGATCTCATAGACTGGGTGTCTTAAATGAGCCTCTTGCCTTGCAGTCTGCAGACTGAAATCCCAAGAGCGAGTGAGGTGTTAGCCTGTTTGACTCCTCCTATGACTGTTTGTGCTGGTTTACAGATGACTGCACTGGGTCTCGTTCCCCAGCATGACCTCTGGGCTCAAGCAGAAAGAGCGCGCCTGTTCTCTTTGGACCTCCTATCTCTAGTCTTCTTATAAAGATACCATTCATACCATATTAGGACTCTTAAAACCTCATTTAACCTAAATTACCTCTGAAGACCTTGTCTTTAAATCTCCCTGGGGATTAGGGAGTCGACAAAATGTCTTGGGGCAAAACATAATTCAACTCTCTACAGTTACTAAACCATTCTAAGATCTTGCTCCCTCACATGTAAAACAAGGGCCAGGATGCTCAGTTTAGTGGGAGAAAAATCAGATTGTTGCACTTCCCTGTCAAAGGTCTGAGCTGATGTATGTTCTTTCCAATGGTGTTTTGGAAAGAAGATAACGAAAGGAAGAAAGGCTGCTAATGTGATGATCTTCCTGATAAGAACCCCAAGACAGAAGGTCTCCTAGAATCTGAACAACTCTTCCAAGGTCACCTACAATATGAGTTATATAAACTGGACAGAACCCTCTGTCACAGAACTGCTAGGCCTGTGTTACGCCCCACAGTATGACTGACTTTGTTCAGAGTTGGCAAGAGCGGGCAGACTGCTCAGCAGGCTTAGATTTGTCTTGGGTATTTAGCAGCCATGCTGCCCCAGACACATGCAGGCATTATGGGCTGAGTGGAGCGCTCTGAGTCCCTGTAAAGCTATCCTTTCATTGGATTAGTGGGCAAGGGCAGCCTTTTTTGCTATGCACAAGTCTGACCTTGCTGTATCTAGTTTCAAAAGAGCATGATTGGCCAGCACACAGGTCAGGGAGAAAAGGTTCTGTGGGGGTCAAGAGTGTCCTTGGGGAGAGGGGATCGTGCTCTTGGCTGGGCAGGAGGCTCTTTACCAACTGCATTACAAAGTGCCCTAGCTCAAGCAGCTGAAATAATCCGCCTTCTAAGGGATTTTGGTTTGGGGAGCAATGGCTTGCTCCCATTGACTACCACATGGGTCCAGTTACCACGATGATCCTTGTAGCTTTTGCAAACATTCTTTCTCCAAATATTAGGGGCTGGATACATAACATCGGGTTATCTAGGAGGAGGGTGGAGAACATTGTGTCCCAAGTTAATGATTTAAGGGGCAGCAGAGGGACATTTTCCTCAAAGATTTCTCCCACAGAGTGACTTTATGGCTGAATTCCCACCATGAACACCAAATTCTTCTCTGTGTGGAAGGCTTTGGGGACACTATATTCCTTCACTAAGACTTTAGAAATGATACTTCGGAAGAAAGGAAGTCCTTTCTAAGTCTTGATCAACAGGTGGCTAGGAAGGAGGCTGTGGGGAGGAGAGTAAGAGCAGATGAAGAAATGGTGAACCCTGTCAGGGATCTATCTAACCCCTTAGTTCCCGGTAAAGGAAACCAAAGAATAAAATATATCTGGGGTAACTCAAGTCATTAGGGCAGAATGAAGTCAGTTACTCAGACTCTTGGCTTTTATATCTGTGCATTTATTTTATATAAACAATTATGTAAAAGCAATTGAGGTGGGAGGGAACAGAAGGGGGGCTGGTTTGATGGTTAAGAATGTGTGCTGCTCTTGCAGAGGATCTAAGTTCAATTTGCACCTCCATGGGGTGCCTCACAACCTTTTATAGCTACAGCTCTAGGGCAGTTGATTGTCTCTTCTGGCCTCTTTGGGTACCTGTACACCCATGGAACACACACAGACAAACAGGCACATATAAAACGAAAAACTAAAATTTCAAAAGTAAAATAAAGAAGAGCAGCCCCAGAACACAGGGAATGGGAGGACAAATTCTTACTGTCTCCCAGCTGTGCCCAAAGCCAGCCCTGGTGTCAGCTCCATCTCACAGGAAATCTTTTATAAACAGAGCCACATTCCAAAAGTTCATGCGCATGTTTACTTCTTGAATTGTGGAGTTTGTTTTTTTCTTAAAAAAATAATATTTTAATGGGTGAATTTGGTTAGCCAAGATCCACTCACAAAAACCCATGTAACTGACGGGGACTCAAAGGTCAGTGTTCATGGGGATCCTCCAACCAGGCTCACCCAGTGCTCTATTATTTCTCTGACCTGATAATACACAGAGAGTTTTGCATCAGGCTGGGAGAAATGTGTCACCCGCCCAGAGGAAGATAATTATGCTTGAACAGATTCTGGAAGTGGGGACGGGGTAGCAATTGGGAGGGCCAAAGGAGAGAGGGGGTACTTTCTTTAGTGTTCAGCTTTGATGTAAGAACAGAAGGGATAATATGGCCCCGCCTACTTCATGGGATGATAAAGACCGGGTGAGCAACTAGATGCAAAGGTCTGAACAAAAAGGAAATAAACTATGTATTGACATAAAATAAGCTGCGGGTGACTCAGTGGCTCCCTGGATGTTTTGAGGGACAGCTGAAAGGTGTTCTGGATGTGGTGACTCACTGTATGTTCAGGCCTCACTACACTGATGGTGACACTAGTAACACAGTAAACTAATCTCTGCAGGGGCCTCTCTAGCTGCTGGCATGGCCCTGGGGGACCTAATACATCTCAGCCACTGTGATGCTTTGCTGTATGTGTCAACTTGGGTCCACCACAGCATTGACAGCTGGTAAAGTATTAGAACGGGCATTATTATGAAGGTATTTTAAAACTCTGCTCAATATTTAAATCAATAAAATTTGAGGAAATAGGTAACATGGCTGGGTGGGCCTTGTCCAATTAGTTAGAAGCTTCAATAGAAGAAAAACTAAATTTTCCCCAGGCAAGATGGAATTCTGCCTCCATACTTAACCTCTGCCTTCAGTCCTTCTCTGGCCTCCATCCTGGTCTGCCCCACAGATTTCAGACCTTCTAGCCCCAGCAATGTGTGAGCCAGTTAAAATAAACCTTTTCTAAAAATCTCTCTCCTCTCTCTCCCTCCCTCTCTCACAACACACACACACACGCACGCACGCACGCACGCATGCACACACGCACGCACACGGTTCCCAACTTTCAGGGAACTGCCCTTTGGCTTTATGGTATTCTGAAACTGGTACACATTAAATAGAAGCCATACTTCAAATTATGAATTTTTTCTTTTTTTGAGCCACGACTATGCAGTACAGTGTTGACTCATGGTGTGCACTAGTGACAGAGTGATGCAGTATTCAGAGTGCCTTTAAGGTTGGTGAGGTTCAGCTATGTTGGTCAGCAAGTTGTCTGTATTACATATATTTGTAACTTAAGATTCCAACTTCTAATACTGCTACAGGGGAATAATTTCACTACAAGTCAACTCAAGGATCATCTGCACGAACACACACGTGCGCGTGCACGTGCACGCTCACACACACACACACAGAGATAGAGAGAGACAGAGAGAGGCAGACAGAGAGAAAGAAATGGGGGATTTATTGATAGATCATAGGCTTAAGATCCTGGATTTCTGTAGAACCCTGAATAGCACACTCAATTAATAGGAAACTCAAACACAGGCTAAGTAACCTTCTCAAGTGAGAAGTCACAGCAGAAGACATAGCTAATTTTCCACAAATCTTGTCCAGTTTTCTTTCTGAGAGCACAACTAGGAGACATTCCCCAGCCTCCTTTGCAGAGAGGTGAGACCATAACTGAACACTGACCCCTGAACAGTGTGTAACAGTCCAGTCGAACCCAAGCACCCAAAATCATTGCCACCGCTTTCTGACTACAAGGCTCCAGATAGTTGCCAGGCCACAAGGCGGGAGGAGGCTCTGTTTGGAACAGAGCATCTCAGCCTCAGGTGTGGCACGGAAGAAATGAGAAGTGAGCCTGTGATGTGTTCTGTCTCTAAGGTTTGGGTTCGTGTGCTTTTAATGATAGGACTTTTCTTGTCACACTTAACAATGAAGTCAGATTGAAATCCAGGCAGGCTGCAGAATCTGAACACCTGGTCTCTATACTGCTCAAACATCCCTTGATAACTCATTCATTACTAAGAGCCAGGAACAGGAAATGTGTCCTTCACTTTCCCTGCCATCTTGAAAACCCAAAACTCCTCAAGGAAACAGCATCAGATCCTGGAATTCATTGTTAAACAGTGCTATCGTAGGATCAGATGCCCAAAGCCGTGGAGCACTTGGAGAGCCCTACACCCTGGGGCGGAGGGAGGGGTGTTGCTGAAGGGTGAGGAGAAGAGGAAGATGGTACAAGTGTCCCCTCAACTGTTTCCCTAGATGCTGCCCTTGTCTTCCTCCTGCAGGGAAATTCCTGGCTCCTCACAGAGTAACAAGTGTGGTCTGTTTATGCTGGAGTAGACTGTGGAAATATGTGGCCCGCGCTGCCCAGGGCCAGCCGTTCTGCACTTGGCAGAGCTGTTTCCAGCTAAGTTCAACAAAGGATGGAAGAATTGCCACAAGTGCATTTTTCCACATTAAGGTTGCTGTCAGGGCTCCGGCAGAGGAAGCAGCTTTGTTTTTCCTCGGCTATGCATCTTGGACTGCTTAACCACTCTGCTTGGTCCAACTGCCCTGTGCCGTCTCGGCAGCTACACCCTGGGACTCATCCAGGGGCAGAAGAGTTTAGGCTGGAGGGGACCAGACTGAGTCTTGGGACCAACTCTTCCCACCCCATAGAATAGAGGGCTTCTTGAGAAAAAAACTGGATTAGCTACAGATATGTTGGTACTCCTATAGAGGCCAACCTGTGAACCATGTTCAAACCATGTGCATACTCAGAGACAAAACCCAACATTAGAGGCAAGTGTAGTCTGTCTGACACAGTGGAAAGGATTTGTTTAGTTTAGGAAAACAAAGTTAAATCCAATATAGCAGCATATAGAATCAAAAGATGTTTCTTAAAATGATTTTTCACTTTTAAAGCATGTTTTTCTTATGGTTCTGGGATTGAACCCAGCAAAGCAAACTTTCTACCACTGAGCTAGCTATACCTCCAGTTCAGATCCGTCACCTTTAAACTGGTATCAGTTTAAGTCCAGTTTTATCAAATCCATTCAATTTCAAGAACAGGCCATGGGTTAAATCAATTAGTTAATTTTTTTTTTTACCTAGATCATTGAAATGTCTTTGTTTAAGTAGAGCAATGGTGGCATTACTAGTGTGTAGGACCTATAATTCTCAGATGAGCATGTCAGAATCTAAGGTGCAGGTTGTGCGAGAGTGAAGGTTGCTAAAGCTCCCCAGGTGTGTCCAATCTTCCCTGTGCTGTGCTGACATTCTTGTGGTTTGGGACTGCAAGCAACTGGGGCAAGTGCCAGCCAATGTCAGCCTCCTGGTAAGAGGCTATGTGGCCAAGTTTGGGTATGAGAGGAACGGAGGTAGCACTATAAAGCCCAGGATGTCAGAAGCAGGAAGTACATCAGCTGTGTCTGTTTCTTAGAAGGAACTGGGGTACCGTCATCACGGCTACCTCTGCACTGTACCTGATCTGAATGAGCCCCTGCCTGTGCCAGGCAGAATTCTACAAGGGCCTTAATGTAGGTACCGTGACGAAGGTAGCTTAAGGGAGAAAAGGCTTATTCTGGATGCTAGACCAAGGGTGCAGTCCACCTTGGTGGGGAAGTCAAGGCAGTGGGAGCCTGAAACATCTGGTCACATTGTATGATCAGAAGTGGAGAGCAATGAATGGGACTGTTCAGTTCCATACTTCCACTCATACAGAATCCCATGCAGGGAATGGTGACACCCACAGTGGACCTCAATTAAGATAATTATGACAGTCCTCTAAGGGCATGCCCAGAGGCCTACCTATGGGATTCTTTCAGTCATGACAATCCTCCATGGTCATGCCAAGAAGCCCATCTCCTATGGGATTCTTTCAGTCATGACAATCCTCCATGGTCATGCCCAGAAGCCCATCTCCTACGGGATTCTAGACTCTTTCATACTTGTGAGCAGCACTAACCCTCACACCAACTATGAGTTAATAAATATGTGCTATCAGAGATGCTAAGTGCAATTAATGTGTGTGTACACATATATGTGGCTATTGATCTAAGATACATATTTATCAAAATGCATTTGTAATTAGTGTATATAATTGGCTTCCTGGGGCTGCCGTGGAAAAGTACCGCAGAGTTTGTGGTTTACACAATAGAAGAAGACCACAGTCTGAGGTATAGAGGATTCACCTGTCTACATCTTCTTGACTACATTTCAAACTACTGTCGAGTATCCATATAGTTTCCTCTATTTTGCCCATTGGTCCATGGAAGCTTGAACTTTTCATAAAAGGTTTGTCAAACCTGACCTAGACACGCCTCTGAAACGTTAGAGTACATTTATCACTTGAGTAGCCCGACTTCCAGAGTTTCCAGAATTTGTGAGTGATGTTGGCACAGTTAATCAAGACAATGATCCCTAAACTGGGTCTATAAAGATGCAATGTTCCCTGGAGAGCTGGCTAATAGTCTGAGTTTGCAGGAGTAGGCTGCAGGGGGGAGGCTGGAGTTTATACTATCATGTGTCCAGGGCTAGGGTCTGCTAGTATCTTGATTGTGATCAGGAGGTCAACTGCCTGGATGATTCCTTGGTGCTTGGATCAATCGTCTAGGCCTCATCTGCCTGTGGGAGACCATGGTAGATAGGGAACCCTGTTCTGTCAAGACTTGTACCAAAGAAATATATGTTCTGGATTTTTCCAAGGCCAGAAATCTTTGTTTAAAATGTTTTTTAACTATTATTATAATTAAGTGGCTTGTCAACAGCTCATGGAGAAAAGAAGACATATTAACTGCAGATTCCCTGGGGTCCAACAGCAATTTGAGACATCTGCTGAGAGGCCTCAGGCCCTGCAGGCTGCCTGGAGAGTCATTTGACCACAGAAGGTAGCACACATCCCTTATATGTATCCTTGGACTATGACTGCCGGCCAACTAAGGAAACTTAAAGAGAGAGACTGACAAACTGAATATTTCCAGGAATAGATGGGGGACTTGAAACTATGTTCAAGGAAGCATGCCTAAGGAAGACTTGGAAAACCATGGCCAGCAGGCCCAGTCAGCCTCAGACATGCTGGACTGGACAGGCCTGTGGTTAAAATCATTTTGGATTTGAGCGCCTTCAGGCAAAGTCAGCATTCTTTCCAGACTGATGAACTCTCTGCTTCCTGCTACTTTGTACCAACCCAGGTCACAGAGATGTGATACCTGCTTGCTTGCTGGCATTTTCTGATGTGAAAACTCTGCAGTAATAGAGATATTGAAGGTCACTGTTGTAGTGAGGCCTCTTGTTGGCTTCCCAGCTGCCCAGAATCCCCAAATAATCACAGAGAAACTATATTATTTAAATTACTGCTTGGTTCATTAGCTCTAGCTTCTTATTGGCTAACTCTTACATCTTAATTTAGCCCATCTCCATTAATCTGTGCATCACCATGAGATCATTTCATCATGTCTGTCTTTAGTGGCAGCTCCATGGCTTCTCCCTGACTCTGCCTTTCTTTCTCCCAGCATTCCATTTAGTTTTTCCCACCTAGCTCTGTTCTGCCCTGCTATAGGTCCAAAGCCGTTTCTTTATTCATTAATGGTATCACCATGTGGCTGTGGCTTACTGGCTAAAGTTCCCGTGTCTGGCTCCAATGGGGCTACATGGCTTTTCTCTGACTCTGCCCTTCTTTCTCCCAGCATTCAGTTCCATCTTCCCAGCCTACCTCTGCCCTTTAAAGGTAACCAAACATTTATAAACAGTATTTGGGAATATGTTGAAAACTAGACAGTTGTAGTTACTTTCCTCTCATGACTTGGCCAAGTTATTTATTATACAAGATTTAAACTCATTAGGATAAAATGATTATTGAAACATTTATTACATGTTTCTTGCTTGAGATTGTTTATGTTGGTTGTAATTCTAATTTTTATACCCGATATTTGTTCTTATTGTATATAACTTTGTATTATCCTTAGAACTTTCTTATTTAAACAAAAGGGGGAGGTGCTGTAGGAATTCCTACTGCCAGTAGCCTTTAAGTTTCCCGCCCACTTGGGCATGGCCTCTTATAATATATATGCTGATGTAAAGCGCATGTCCGGCCTCTTTTCCGGCTGTGGAATTTGGTTGCTGTTCCCCATTCCAGCAGAGGATTGTGCTCTGTGAGTCTACCCCTAAATAAATAACCCTCTATTATACTCAGTTCTGAGCTAGGGTGGGATTTATTTTAAGCGTCCTTCTTCAGGTCACCGAGAGTTAAGGAAAGAAGAACACTTGCTATTTTTAAATGTCTAAATCCATGCATTTTTTCATTAATTGGTTGTATTTTGATCACTGGAATGTTTAAACTTGAAAAAATAAAACAGATAGATGTGCGTGTGTGTTTGTGTGTATGTGTGTGCATTTTCATTTATGTCTGTGTATGTGAGTCTGTCTGTATGTGTATGTATGTGTGCATCGCATGTGTGTGTGTGTGTGTATGTACAGCTCTTCTAGACAGAAGTGATAGGAGAATCTTTTGGTCTGCTATTTCATTTTTGACTCTCTGTTTTTGACACAGAGATGCTAGGACCCTGTAACTTTTGAGCAATAGGCTCCTCTGATATAGGGCTGCTCGATCCCTAGAAATTACCTCCATGATGAAGTATTTTTCTTCTAAAGAGGCCCCCATTCTTCATGGGCTTCAAGATGGGAACTGGTCATCTGAAACACCAGTGTGACTGAGAGCCTGGAGGCTTGGGCTCCACTCCCTCTTCCTCCAGCATGGAGGATGGGATGGCTTCAGAGTTAATAATCCACTCCGCTGCGTGATACTGGGAAGAGAGCAGGGGTCTCAGCAGTACAAGGGTCTAGGCTGTTCTCAAGGAATGGAAACAAAATCCTGGGGTGGGGGGATAGTTGAAATGGAGATTTCAAATCAGCATAGGAAAACAAAAACCTTCCAATTTGAATTCTCCAAATATAGATGCAAGAGGCCTGGCAAGGTAATAAGGTTCGTTACTGTGGAAGAGGCAGAGGTAAGCCCAGACGTCCAGTGGATAGAGCTTTGATGATGCTGGCATGAGACAATTCCTCATCTCGGGAAATAAAAAACCACTTATAATTCTGAGTTTCATTGAAGATTTATGAGGACTACAGTATAAAGCAAAAGAATATTCCTATTTGGGGCTCATATTATACATAGTTCATATACATAACTAGAGTTTCTTTGGATTTCACAAACCAGTCAAACATAAGATATACTCCCCTTTGATACAGATACAATCCTTTTACCAGTTTACTTCCCAGGACACTGAGGCCCAGAGAGTCCCGGCTCTGACTCCATCTCTAAAAAGCTCACAGACATTGAGTAGAGGTTTGCCCACCTGCAGTGCCCAGGGACTCTGACAGTGAGCAAGCTGCCCAGACAGCCAGGGTGCCAAGATAACTCACACAGTGTTAAAATTTATGTTAAGGTGTCCTGTGCATGTCTGCTTTCAAAGTAAATTCTCTAGTTCCCTTAACTTTATGTTATATGTTATTCCTGTGTATTGTGAGGTCATGTTTTTATAATACATTAAATATTCTGGATTGAGAACAGAATCTACAGTTTAGTGTGTATTTTTCATAGGCTGAAATGTGCTTGTTTACCTGAGGGGATACACACACACACACACACACACACACACACACATACACACACTTTATTGAGATACTATTTACTAACATCAGGGTGTATACATTTAAATGTATACAATGACTTTGAAAAATGTGTTGGTGCTATTGTATTACCAATAGATTTCATGTTTCAGAAGGGTGCTTGATAGAACTTCTAAGTATCTAATGTGTGATGCAAGACAATTCTTCATCCAGTGTGGTCCAAAGAAGCCAAAATGTTGGACACCCCTGTTCTAGCCATTCCTTTATCCCTAGAGGAAACCTCTCTTTTAATTCCCATAACCCTGTTGTGGTTCTTGCTGAATTTCAACCGTGTGTTCTCTTTTCTGACTAGGTTCATCAGTCAGTACCCTGTCCCATTGTTGCCTATATCTTTACCATCTTTATGAGTGACTAGACATTAATCTGAAACTATTTCACAATTGACATGTTCTTTTGATGCATAGCTGATTTTTAAAAGTAGCCTTGGGCTATTTTACATAGAGCGGCTATGAGTGTTTATACACAGAGCCTTTTACAGCTGAGGCACAGTTCCTAGGCATGAGTCCTCACACAGTAGAATTCATATAAAAACTTGCAAAGGTTTTTCCAAAGTGGTGTTATCTTTCTACCTTGTTATCAATAATATCTGACAGTTCCAATTGCACTAAATTCTTGTCATCATTTGGTATGACAAGTTCTTAATTTTAGCCGGACAACATAATATCACTATGGTTTTAATCTACATTTCTCCAATAACTTAAAACATTAATCATCTTTTTGTGTGTTTATTGGGAACTCCTAACACTTTTCTTGGGAAATACATGTTCAAAACATTCCCCCCCTTTGTAGCTGGGTTAATTTTTTTTAAATGTATTGATTTTTAGAGCTTTATATATTCCGGAAATAAATCTCTTCCCATGAGCATCTCACAAACATTTGCTCACACTCGCATCTGGCCTTTCTTTCACCTTCGTAACGGTGTCTTTGATTTGTAGAAGCTTTTAATCATGACAAAGCTGAGTGTCACTTTTTGCTGTCAGTGCTCTCTGCACTCTGACAAAAATTCTTCACTATCCCAGTCATGACGATAGTTTTCTTTTCCTTGTTAAAGCTTCAGAATTAGATCCATAACCATGCTCAAGTAATTCTTGCATGCTGTAGTGCAGGGATTAACAGTTTTCTTTTGTTCCTGTACTAATGTTCGTTTTTATAAAAACATTTGATATCACCTCACTACTGTTATCAATCCATTAAATTCTGTTGAAAATCTATTGGCTATAGGTTTACTGGTCTTTTACGGACTCTTTTCTTTTTTTTTTTTTTAATTGATCTGTTTGCTTTTCCTTATATCAACACTCTCCACAAATTCAGCTTTTACAAGCCTTAAAATTTCCGAAGAAATATGCTAGGATTCTGATGAGACTATGTTTAATTTCTATACTAATTTAGGTAGACTTGATACCTCAATCACAATGAATCCTCCTGTCTTGACACATAACCTAGCTCTCTATCTGTGTATCTCTCCTTATGTTCAGCATTTGAAACCTTTTCTCTGCACTGTTTTTGTAGTTGCAAGAATAGTGGGTTTGTGCATAGATTAAAATTTTGCCCTTAGGTATTTGATATATTTTGATGTTATTATGGATGTTACTTAAAAATTTCTTCTCTTTGTATATCTCTGTCTTTGTCTCTGTCTCTCTGTCTCTGTTTCCATCTCTGCCTTTCTCTCCTCTATCTCTTATCTGTCGTTTGTTGATAGAAGGTAGAAACACATATTGATTTCTCTTAAATTCCTATTGTATTTCATTGTGTTTTCATGGTTCAAATACATTCACACATTTTTATACATTCTGGTTTCATTACTACTTAGAACAAAATATTTTACTAAGTTTACAGTCACTTCTTGCTCTTTTTCGTGGCACTTCCTAGGCAGTTTCCTGTGCCAAGATTAAGCTGAATGTCTCCTCCCCAGGCACCGGCTGTCAGAAACTCTTTGAAATGGATGATGAATGCAGACTCAGACTTTCTATGAGAAGTGCGTGGCCACAGGAGTAGCTGCTGATGCTCTCAGTGAAGAGTGGAAGGGTTGTGTGGTCCCAGTCCAGGGCGGGAATGGCAAACGAGGTTTTCCCATGAAGCAAAGTGTCTTGACCTGTGGCAGAGTTCACCTGCTCTTGAATAAGGGGCACTCTTGTTATAGAACAAGAAGAACTAGGGAGAGGAAGTGTAGTTCTGTTTATTGGATGCATTGCACATGCCAATCTGAGTATTCTTGACTTGGCTATTGTTTAAAAAATATTTTCAGTCTCACTAAAGAAGATGATGTTCACCAATATGTTGTCAAGCAGCCCTTAAACAAAGAAGGTAAGAAGCCCAGGACCAAAACACCCAAGATTCAGCTTCTTGTTATTCCATGTGTCCTGCAACACAGATGCCAACACATTGCTCTGAGGAAACAACCCCTAAGAAAACCAAGGAAGATGCTACAGAGTATGCTAAACTTTGGGCCAAGGGAGTGAAGGAAGTGAGAAAAACACCAGGAACAGACTAGACACAGGCTGTCCTCATTGAGAGCCTCTACTGCTGAGTCCAGTCAAAAACAAGTCTTTAACAAATAAATGGCCAGACCTTAAAAAAAAAATGCTTGTCATTTCTTCTTTAACTTAAGTCTGTTTAGAAGTGTGAGATTTACTGCCTAAATATCAGATGTATTTGAGGTTATCATTTTAATATCAACTTCTAATAGATTAGAGTTTGGAGAAAATACCCTGGTGGTTTCAGTTACACATGTATAATTACATATATATGGGGCATCATTTTCTGTTAACTCAGTTGTCCCTGATAGTATATTTTGCAGTTTGAGCTCTTTTTTTCCTTTGATAATTCATATTAGCTATTTGTATTGATCTCTCCTTGCATTCTTGGTCTCTCTTTTGTTTCTTGTTGTTTGTTCTAGAATATCTCTCTAGATTTACTTTAGAGCTTTTTTTTGATGAAATTCTTCTGTGTTCCTCTGGTTAATGCTATTTCTAAACCTTTACACATATTTAAAATGGTTACTTCAGAAACGGCTTCTAGATTCCAAGCTCTGTCATCGAGGAGTCTGTCTCTATTGACTGTTTACTTTTTGATTATAGCGTACATTTCTGTTCTTCTTTGTGCGTCTCATGGTTTTTATTTTCATAATATTTTAGACATTTCTACCAAGTTACCAGTAGAGAGTAAACCAGTTGTAAACAAGAGATACAAATGCAATTATATTTTTGTTGTGTTTTTCCCAGAAAAGAATTTTCTATTTTTCTTTTCCAAAAACTTGGAAAGCAGACTTTTGTTTGTTTGGTTGGTTTTGGTTTTTGAGACAGTGTTTCTCTGTGTAGCCCTGGCTGTCTTGGAACTAGCCTGGAACTCACAGAGATCTGCCTGCTTCTGGCACCCAAGTACTGGGATTAAAGGCATGTGCCAACAAAGCCCATCTAGGAAGCAGATTTTTCCTTAGAGCCTACCTGAATCATCTAGCTGAGCTGGGAACAAGATGCAACTTTAGATCGTCTCAATTTCTTTCTTGCCAGTGGGATGATGGTGACTGTCTTTGTCTGAAAGGAGCTTACCCCAAACTTCTTGTTGGAGGTATGGAGCTCGGAACTTTTTTGTCTTTTCAAGTTTTGAACCAGTGGATATTTAGTGGCAGCTTCCTTACTTAGATTTTTCTTCAGATAGCACAGCGAAGGGCTCTGGGAGCTGATTCGTGTGAGGGATGAGGAGCAGCAGAGAGCTCCCCATTTTCTCACTCTGCCCCGAGTGCTGCTGAGCTGGCAAACTTCCCAGGGTGGAGAATTGTTCTGAGAAATTTATTTTTGTGTTTGGGATTCTTCCAGAATCCAATATTTTGTGGAGTCCACACTGCTGTTAAAAGGTCAGCTGACTTTTCTGCATCCCAACAAAGTTTCATCCATGCTTATGGGCTGATTGACTACCTGACCCATGCTAGGTAAGTTGTCCCAAATATGAAAAGAACATTCATTTTTCCCTCTTCCTTGATGTAGTTATCTCCATAGTTGGGTTATTTAAGGGTGTATGTATGTATGGCGTGTTTTTTCATGGCTTTAAAGAAAAATGTAATTTTTCAGTTTCTCTATTATTTTCTCTTGTTATATTGAAGGCGACCATCTTTATGCTTATGTCTTAACAAAAAATAGAGCTTCGTAGTTTTCTATTTTCTAGTTTCCAAGAGTTGTGTTATAGATTAATTCTGAAAGTCCAGTGTGAGGCCTCTGAGCAGCAAGCATAAACTGTTCAGAATTTTGGATTCAGGCTCTGAATGCCACTTGCCTGAGTCATGAGCAGTGCTTGGCATTGGAAGTGTTGTTGTTTTGCCCCTTCCATGCCACAATCCAAAGCAGTTGCTTTTCGTGCACAGGCCTGGTCTATAGATGCCCCTTTCGTTCTTCAAATCCAGTTCAGTTCCTTCTGGCTTTCCTGTGATCGATCCCTATTGACTACATCTTGATCCAAAGTTTCATCTGCGGCAGAGAAGGATATTTTGATTTCACTCCCGTCCCTGGGTGGTCCTTCCAGTAGAGTCCCACTCATCCAGGCCAATGATGGCGAAACTGTAATTCTAGCCTTGTCAAACTTCTCTTTCAACACTCCTGGTTGCTTCCTGTTGTGCAACCGTTAAGAAGGTGCAGACAAGACAGAGCGGGTACATATTCTCCAGCTCTGTCTTGCACACTCGGCCCTGCTCTTCAGTGTTTCGCTAGTTCTTTGTTCTTTGGCTTCATATCTTCTCTGCTTTCTCCTGCCATGTCTTCTTCATGTAGGTTCCTCTCTCCACTGAGCATCTCGTTCCTTCTCCTCACCTAGTTAGTTCAAGTTGTACCTCAGCAATCACTTCTCAGAGAAGCCTTTCCTGATCCCTCTGGCTATTTCTCATATGCTCCCTCATATTTTCTCTCTTAGTTTTAGGCATTTGACTTAGTGATCAATTTTCTATTATTTGTAAGACTACCTACCTATTGTCAGTCTCTTTCATTAGGAGTAGAAGCTTCAGTGAGGGAAAGAAAAATAAATTGTTTCCTGTATCATTTTACCTCCCAGGTCTAAACTTTAGAAGATCTCTATGTGTATTATCAGTCTGTCTATCTGTCTCCATCCATCCATCTATCCATTCATCCATTATAGATCTGTCTATTTATAATCTCCACATCCATCTACTTATTTAGTTTTCTGAAGCCCTTAAAAAAAGGCTTTTGGACTTGTCTTAAATCAGCTTAAAAACTTAAAACCATACGCCAAGCAGGAAATAGACTTACTTTTGAGCTCCAAGTTGACCATGGTAAGTGTGTCATTTGGTACACCACAGCAAAGAAATATGCTCCGCAAAGCCATAGAGGATGTCTCTGATTCTTCCTATGCTGACTGCATTGACGTGTTTATTTTTCTTGACCTAGATAACTGAACTGGATGGAGACTGAACATTTGCCAATTAATTAGTGGCTTAAATCACTTGTGAAAATGGCTGTAAAAATCACTTCAAGCTGACTCCCCAGATGCTATGCAAACATAAATTGTGTTTTCTTTTTCTGTGGTGGTGTTCAAGGAGTTGTGGTCAAGACTCAAGATCATTTGAGACCTCCCCTAGAGAGTTTGTCTTCAAAGACTGTGTCCAGTTACCTAAGCTATTCTTAAATTGTCTCCAGGTTTCCAATTCCATTCTTCATCAGTCTTCTGATTCAGTTTGCAATTACTGGTATTGAAAATGGTGGACTTATAAGGGACTCCTCCCTCCTTCAAAAGTCAAGATGATTGAGTTTCACACTCACATGGGAGTAATTTCGATGTTTTGGTTTTCGATAATTCTTTGGCACAACATCTCAAATGCTACTGGCATCCCCAAGATGACTCAGGGTTGAGAGAGTCACAAGTGTCTAAATGACTTAAAATGTACAAGCTCGGGGAAACGATTATACACAGTCATCCTTTTTACCCTCCAAGTTAAATTCTCTGCTATCTCATTTTGTAACTTTTACTTTTGCTTTCTTATGCTTTATTTACTTATTTTTGCACAAATGATGAGCAATGTTGCTTGAGTCTAAGCAAGTCAGACTGTCTGGTGGAGGGAAGGGAGCTCTCCACTGCTCCTTGTCCCATCTTTACTTTTTTAAAAGAATAAGTAACTAAGTTCCAAAAGATCAGATTGTGTCTTTAATACTTAATTTATTGACATTTCAATATGATTAGTTGGGACTGAGCCTATTTGGGATAGTTTGAAATGTCAGGAAATGTCTGTTTGTGGTTTGCGTGCATGAGCATGTACACTCATGCTCGTATGTGAATGTGTGTTACATATGTTATTAAAGAGAATAATTGTGCTGTGGTAGATTGTATTATTGTTTGAATGGACTGCTAATTCCAGCATTTCTCCCTTTTCTAACATGTATGTAAATATGAGGTTATCGCAAGAAAAAGAAATATCAAAAAACTTGAATGAGAAACTTAAAACCTCTTCGTTAACTCAGAGTGAAGCTTTTATTCCAATATTTGCTTTGAGTGAAATCCTCAGAGGTATACAGACTGAAAGACAGTATGTGTTCTTTATCCCTCTAGTTTACCTTTGTTTGAGAAGCCTGTTAGCCTGGTGTGGTGTGCCTGTCTTCCATTCCAGTACATGGGAGGCAAAGGAAAAAGGATCTCCATGAGTTCAAGACCATCCTAGGTTACATAGTGAGACCCTGTTTCCAGAACAAGCAAACCCTTAAGTGATGTTGTATTACCTAGTCTTAATTATCTATTAACATGGAAATATTTATAACTTTACTAGAAAAATACCTTTATACTCCTTTTCCTTTATTTTCTTTGTTTCCTGAAATCAATATATATAGATAAAGATATATAGATATACATAGATAGATAGATAGATAGATAGATAGTCAGGTTATTGTTTGTTCAGCCCATCAGTGATGGACTTATGGACTTATGGCATTATAAAGGTAACAACAAACATCTAAAGGTAATAGGTAATAATAAACATCATGACCAATAGCCAGTTGAGGACTATGTTTGCCATGTGCTCTGATTTGAATGTCCAGCATCTCCCACAGACTCATGTATTGAGTGTTCGGCTTCTCTTGGTAACCCTATTGTGGGAGATGTTGAAATTTAGGCTATGGGGTGTGTTGATGGTACAGATCATAGGAGTAGGTTCTTGGAGTAATCCTTTTCTGGGCCCCTTTCTGTTTCACTCTTTGCTTCCTGTCCTTTCTCAACTGAAGAAGCTGCTCTGTCACTGTCGTGATAATTTGCTCAGGTGCACGGGGTCAAGCAACCACTGGCTGAATTCTCTGTATCCAGGATCCAAGACTAATCCTTCCTCCTGGGGACTGTTTACATCCGCTGTTTAGTTAATGTGACATAAAAGTAACCCATATACAATGCTAAGTGCTTTACATACATTATTTTAGGTATTCCTTGCAGCAGCCTGTGAAATCATAACTATAGGCATCCCACTTTGCAAAGGAAGTGACTAAGGCAGAGAGTTCAGAAAGCTGGCCCAAGGTTACAGTTATTAAGAAGCAGGGCTGAGACTGGACAAACTAGAGAATCTTCCATCCATAGGGCTGGGGGAAGAGACCTAATTTTTACAAAACAGACATGAAACACGCAGGAAAGAAATGACTTTTAAATACTTTCAGGGATAATAAATCACAGCATTATAAGAAGTCACTTGCTCATTTATACAAACTTTTTAAAAAAAATAAACAGAGAGATAAAAAGTAAATAGATTGAGAAGAAGGCAAAAAAATTCCGAAAAAAGATACACATATAGATAAATATCTAGGAGCCATAAAGGTAGTACCTCAAGAAGTGAAAGGTTAATAAATAGTAGAAGCAATGCCTAACATGTGTTATGCTTTGGGCAATATTCTAATTCTCTTTTCATTAATGCACTTCGTCTCTGGACTCCCCTATAAAATAAGCACCTGTATTTTCCTTTCTGTTTGGTAGTCATGGAAACGATGCCCCAACTGTCAAAGGTACAAACCCACTAGTATGTTCCAGAGCTTTAGCTGTCAGGGTTATTGTAAAACCCACAGCTCTTGTCTCAAAGGGAGAAAAGACAGTTTATTCTGGGGCCACATATGAACGACCATGGGCTGGCATCATAGGTTTGTTACCCCAAATTCCATATTCCAACATGGTAATGATTTCACGAAGTTTTCACAGGAACAGAACAAAGAAAGGCTTAAATTAAAAGCACTTCTTAAATAGAGTCTTGGAAACATTAGCTAAGTTGGTACAGGTTAATCTTGGTTGTCAAGTTGATTGAATCTGGAATCAGCTGACAAGCCATTGGGCACACCCAGTTCTTCTCAGTTTTGAGAATACCCTGAGTTTGTCTGAATCAGGTATTATGCCTTGTCTTAGACTTCTCAGAGCATGAGTCAACTAACTCCCCTTTGCTCTGATTCCCACCTACCAAACTCCATACTGGGGAACGAACCTGAGGCCTCCTGAATACTTAGTAAATGCACTTAGCTACATTTCCAGCTCCCCTAGACTTTGTTAAAGCCAGCTTGGGTAGGAGTATCTTTCCCATATAGCTGAAAGCACAAATAAATGTTTCTCAGTTATAAACATAATGAATATACATCCAGGACTTCATAGAGTTCTGAATAAAATGTAAACGGCTAAAGCTTAAAATATCTATTTGCTGAAAAAGAGGCTGTAGTAAATTATCATAATCATTGAAATTACTCCTGGAGCGGAGGATAAGCAGGAAATTTTATGCAAATGTTCAAATAGTTAGAGTTCATTGTTAATATTTTAAAGGGAAAATCAGGGCCTGGAAAGGTGGTCCGGGGTTTAAGGGAACTGGCTGTTCTTCAAGAGGATCTGGGTTTGAGTCCCAGACCTGGCCTCTGTACATACTGCATCACATGCTACATAGACACACAAGCAGGCAAACACTCATGCATAGAAGATAAAATAACTTTGAAAATAATAATTAGGCGAAAATCAAATATTCTTTTTTATAGTAAAGGAGCAGTTTGGTAGCTTCTGTCAACTGCTAGGCAGCCCTGGCTGATCCTATTTTACACATTTCCATAGTAGAGTTACTTTTGGGGACATTCACTCACCCCTGCAATCATTTGTCTACAACAGAATGTCAAAGGGTTCTTAAAAATATACTTTCCAGTAGAAACTCCAAACTCCAGCTTCACAGCCTTAGCAAATTTAAAAATCATTTGTCTTCAACTGGCAAAAGTGACAAGCTGCAATAGAAATAATTGTAATTTCATTTTATTTTTTATAAAAATATGGCTTTATTTTTATACAAAGGTAATTGCTTTTTATTTTAAATGATAGCCTCTATAATGTCAAAGACTGTTGAACCTTGTCATTGTCAAGAGTTCTCTTGACACTGGTAACTTTAAAATTAGGGCAGTGCAATAATATGTATGCCTTTTTTGTTAGTGTGTGCTCTGATTTATACTCTATATTTCTTATCATTTCTGGCTAAAATGTAGTGACTATGGATAAGATGTTCAAGATTTGTTAACTATTTTTCTCTTTGCAAGATTTTAATATGATAGAGTTTGCATAATTATTTAATTTCACTTTCAAAAAAGGGAAAAATTCAAAAACAACCCTTTTTTAGTAATTCATAGGTGAATAAAAGTCTGCCCTATCATTTAAACATTTATAAATGTACTTTGGTTTGAAAAGGATATTATGATCACAAATTATCTAGCTACTTTATTATTTATTAATATCTTAATAGTTTATATTGGCAAACTGTTCTTAATTTAATCTTTTTAAGGTTTATAAGAACATTTTAATACATAAAATTAATAATTAAAATTAATAATTAAAAAATAATTCCTAGTTGTAGCATTTATATGTTAGACTTTTAATATATAAAGAAGTCAAGGTTAATTTTACTCCAAATTCTATATACAATACTTACATATAGTTGTATGCTATTATTCAGAGATCTCCAGAGATTTGACTGCATCTTGTTCATGGTACAGTACTGTTAGATGCAATGGTCTATTCCACTCATACAATTCCTAAGCAAGTTCAAGGTGACCAAACAGAGATGAAGCTACCGTTCAACACCTCTTGCCAAGGCCAATGTTAGAGATGAAACCCAAGAGCAGGCTTGGAGCAAACACCCAAGTCGGACCAGTGCTGGTCATACTTAGTAGCTACATTTTATGACGGGAGAAGACCAGGCCACACATACCCAGTCTCCCAGGGATGAATGTCTGAAAGCCCAGCCCCATGAGATAAGCAGTAACTAACTCTGGGGAGGCTACAGCTACAAATCATTGCTTTTCCTTATTGTTTACCATTAGTTTCCCTTTTCTGCAACACATTATTTGGGTAATAAAGAAAATACACAAAACTCTAGAAGTTCTATAATCTAAGTGTGACAGCACAGCAACAGAACCCCACATTTACAAAAGCAACAACATATCAAAGTTGTTAGGGTAGCGTGTTGGGTGATTCCATCTGGCAAGCCAGCAAGCCCCTCCAGGAATGGGCTCTTAATTCCTTGTGCAGTTAGTTAGGCCCTTTCATCAAAGGAGTCAGGCTCCTGCTAATCCTGTCTTCGACTAGACTGCAACTTTATTTCCTTCCCTCAGACTGCTCATGGGAGGTACAAGTTTTCCTTGTGTTCATCCCCCATATCCCTTATCTGTACACTTAGGAAACTGAATGTGAGAGAGGAAGTTCCTCTTTCAAGGCTGAACTTGCTAGCTGCTTTGTGGCTTCAAACGTCATTGGCAGAATAAGAATCAAGATGTGGGTTGTCCTTCTGTGTATATTTTGCTCTTATTAGTTAATGAATAAAGCTGCTTTGGTCTATGACAGGGCAGAATATAGCCAGGCTGTAAGAAATAGAGAGAGAAAGTAGACAGAGGCAAAAAGACGTCATGTAGTTGCCAAAGGAGAAAGATGCCTGAATGCCAGAAACTTACAGGTAGGCCACCACCTCATGGTGAAACACAGATTAATAGAAATGGGTTAATTTAAGAGGTAAGAGTTAGTTAATAAGAAGCATGAGCTAATAGGTCAAGCAGTGTTGTAATAAAAAAGTTTCTGTGTGATTATTCGAGTCTGGGTGGCCGGGAACAAATGAGCAGTCTCTGTTTACAAATGACCCCTGATAAATAAATGTTTGTTATACTTCACTCTGGGCTATTTTGGAACTGTTTCATATGCCAACAGATTTTATTTTTTTCCCCAAATTTGTTAGTTAGATAGAGACATGGCTTGGAACTCTAATTTGTAGAAGAGTTCTAGGACCAAGTACATAAACAGAGAGCCAGGTTGATTTGTATTCTCCTATCCCAATGTACCTTGGAAAGCTCAAAGATAGAAAAATCATTTGAGGGGAGGGGGGGAATCTCAACACACACACACACACACACACACACACACACACACACACACACACAATTTCCACATATATCATGTTCCATATTCCCCTTCAAAAATGCATGAAAAGTCATTGCCAAATCAATTGGGCTGCTCCCCACCTCTTTCTCAGGGTGGAGGCAGATAGGGAATGAGGATTTGGGGTCTGGCATATACTTTGCAGTTAAAACAGTTCCTCTTGGTCTACTCTACACAATGTGGGTTCAACTTCTGGCCTCGTTTGTATAATTTTCGGGGGAGGGGGAACCAAGCAAACTGCAAACAAATTTCCCAAAGAAAAATGACCGCATCCTCATTTGTCAGTGTTGTCCCTTTGGCATGTGGTTGAATATCAGGGAAGTTCTGCCAATCCCTGACCTGGTTTGGCCTGCCAGACCACTGCTGTAGAGAGGGTCTATCATGACTTCTGCATATATAAAACCTATGAGGAACATGAACCATCGCCTGTGTGTTTACTTTAGTGCTGGGAAGGAGGCTGGGGCTGACCAATGCATGTTAGTACACTCTTAGCCTAATTAACCAGTGGACAAGACAATGTAGCGAGTGCCTACAGAAAAGAGCTGACTCACTCACCCCACAGCTGCGAGAGGTCATCGAAGGATGACAAAACACAGGCCTCCACAGAGGGTGTTTGGGATGTTTGCAGATTGAAATAAAACTTGAAACTGTGTTTGGTACATTAGAAGAAATGATTCTAATTGGGAGAATCCAAAGCACAAATACAACTCAGAATCCAGTGAGTTTGCTTGGCATAGACTGTCGTCTGAGATTCCTGCCTTCTCCAAAATTAGACCCAAGAACCTTTGGGCACAATTTAAAAGAACTCCAAAACCTCCTTTCCAGTTCTTCAATGCATTGTTGTTTTTCTTAATTTATGGGACAAATATAAAATGTATTAATTTAAAGCTGCAGCTTCATAGATCTAAGCCAGCTGTTCCATCATGGAAAATATCATATCCCAAACTTTCTTCCCTTCGGTGCGGAAGCATGTGGGGTGGGAAGAAAGATGGTTCATCCAATTCGTCAAGACGTGATTATCATCTTGCTCAGAACCCCCCAGCCAAATGGCTGCACCAGGTTGTCATCAGCCAATGGGTTTGGTCCCAAGATGGACCATGCCCATAGATGGAGCTGTGCCATGAAGGGCTTCAGTCCAAGAAAACAGTGGGACTGTGGCCAGAAGCTGAGCTCCCAGTGCCCTGTGAGCTGGCACTGAGACAGTTATGTGGTGATTGTTGCTGTCTAGGACCCTTGGCTTCTTCTTACAACAGGGGCAGAGAACAGCAAAGTGTTTGTGCTTGTGCCAAGCACAAGGCGGGGGCTGTGGGAGAGGTAGTCTGAGCAGGGCTCCTGGGGTGGGCTTCTGCAGAATCTTGAGCAGGGAGGCTGATTAGAGCTGACATACCATTGTCCTCTAGAAACCTAATAGAACACACATTTTTTTCCAGTAAGTGAGACAACTGAAAAATCCATATTTCTTAAATGCTCAAAAAGGGGATCTCATACACATCAGAGAGTAAGCTCATAACTACATCCCTTGGGGGGGGGCGGTAAATCCTATTTTCAATCACTATACTCACATGCTCTTTCACTTAGTCTTGAACACTGTTGTCGGAACTGGGATGGAAGCCAGTTCTCAAAATAGCATAAATGGGAAATATTTAGGCAAGCCCTGTGATATACACTAGGTATGTTTGGTTATTGTAACACATTTCCTTTTAGTGCTTTTGAAGGGTGTGTGATGGATTACGGGGATTGAGGTTATTATAGTAGGTGTCACTTCCCTTATGTGACACTGCCAGGCTAGAGGTCACAGGGTCAGAACTTAATACGAGAAAATCAGGCTAAACTTGCTTTATACGGAAACTGGGCTCAGAAACCGGCAAAACTTTGAAGTGGGGGAGGGACACAGAAAGGTAGTTACTGCATCTGTGACCTGGGGAACTGTGGAGTTTGAAGGCCGTTTGCAGCCCTAACACTGCAGGACAAATACATTTCTAGCTCGCTAACTTCAGATTGACTGTGAAATAGGGAAGACAACTATTACTTCCTTGGGCCTCAACCTCAGTTCTGACATGGAGATTAAATGAGTTGATGCATGAAAATCACCTACACAGTGCCTGGCCCATGGGAAGAGTTTAAGAGGAGCCAGAGGCTGTGGCTGCTGTTTTTGCTTCTGCTTTGAGAGTTCCTTGAGGCAGGCCAGAGCTTCTGCTCCAAAGCCCCGTGCTCAACCTCACAGAAAGTATATGTCCCCTCCTGCAATGTTGCTGTCACTCACGAAACCCCAAGTTCTGAGTCTAAAATTAAGACAAGTCACCAGTAGGATGAAAATTCCTGAGAGGAGTCATGAGAGATAGTTTACTGGTGAAGAGCTGATGTTGCTCTTGCAGAGGACCAGAATTTGGAATTTGGTTCTCAGCACCTTCATTAGGTGGTTCACAACCCACAGTAATTGTAGCTCCAGGGAATCCAATTCCTCTTCCTTCATGGGCACCTGTACACACACACACACACACACACACACACACACACACACACACACACACAC
>PVIU01009677.1:0-74723 GCA_004026605.1 Ondatra zibethicus
GGGAGGGGACCGGGAGAAGGGGAAGAAAGGAAAAAAATTTTTTTTATTATCTTTAATTATGTTCTTGAATGGAAAAAATAAAACAAAACAATGTATGGAAGAAAAAAAAAGTGAAAAAGGGTTCCTCTCTCCCAAAACCTCTCCAACTTTTAGTGCCAGTTATTTTCTTGATATTAGACTTTCTGATTGGAATAAGATGAAATATCAAAGTTGTATTCATTTGTACTATTCCAATTGCTGAAGATGAACATTTTAAAAATATTCCTTAGCCATTTTTCTTAACACTCTGTTTAGATATCTAGTCCATTTTTTTGATTTTTTTAAATTAAATTTTAATTTTTTTTTAAAAAATTGATCATTTGATTGATGCTCCTCTTTTCCTTTTTTTGTTTTTTCTTTTTTTCCTTTTTTTGAGGTCTTTGTGTATTCTGGGTATTAGTCCTCTTGGATGCATAACTGGGAAGAATTCTTTCCCATTTCAGGTACTTTTTCTTCACTTAGTTCAGTGTCTCCTTAATTGTTCAGTTTTTTTTTTTAGTTTTATGAGGTCCCAGCTATCAATTGCTAGCCTTAATTTCTTATCAAATGGAGTCCTATTCATTCGGAATCCATTCCTACACTTACATATTGTAGGGTACTACCTATATTTCCCTTTAAACATTTTGGCATTTCATGTTGCAAATTGATGTAATTTCTCAACTTGGAGATAATTTTTGCGCAATCCAATAGATACAAGTCTGATTTCTTTTTTTTTGAAAGTGGTCATGTACCTTTCCTAGAACCATATTTTGAAGATGCTGACTTTTCTACAGTGTATCATATGAAAATAGGGAGCGTTTAACTTATTTTCTTATTTATATCCCTTTGATATGCTTCTCTTTCCATATTGCTCTGGCTAGTGCCACAAGCACTATAGTGAAAAGAAGTGGGATAGTGCGTAATCCTGTCTTATTTCTGATTTTAGTTGAATTGCTTTGAGATTTTCTCCATTTAATAAGATATTGGCTTTGAGTTTGTCATATGTAGCCTTAATGATCTTCAATTGTGTTCCCCCCTACTCACTCTAGGACATTTATCACAAAAAAATCATTGAATTTTGTCAGAGCCTTTCCCTGATTCTATTAAGCCGATCACTTAAATCTATCTATTATGAATTTTTGACATTTTTATGGATATTATATGAACTTTAAGTCCATTTATGTGACTTATATTTATTGACTTCTATATGTTGGCCATCTTGCATTTCTGAGATAAAGTCAATTTGAACTTGGTGGGCAATTTTCTTGATATATATTTAGGTTTGGTTTAGTAAGGTTTTATTGAACATTTTGCATGTGTGTTTATCAAGGATATTAGTCTGTAGCTTTACTTGTATGTATATCTTTGGATATTAGGGTACAGTTGGTTTCAAAGAACAATTTTGGAAATCACCCCTTTGGTTCTATTTTTGAAAGGTTTTATAAGTATTAGTTGTAGATTTTATTTGAAAGCTTGGTAAAATTATGCTATGAACCTACTAGGCCTGGAAAATTTTTGTCTGGAAGATTTTTGTTACTCCTTTAATCTCCTCCCTGTTTATGTTATTGATTTCTTTTGGGTTTTTCTTGGTAGTTTGGATGAATCAATAAATTTGTCCACTATTTTGAGATATTCTAACTTAAAAGAATATAGATGAAGTATTTATATTACTAATTTCTATATTTTTACTATCTTTTATAATGTTTTTCTTTTCATTTCTTATTTTATTAATTTGGAAATCTATTATTTACTTTTGGTCAGATGAACCAAAGGCATGTCTATCTTGTTTATCTTTTCAAATAACCAGATCTTTGAAGCATTGATTTCTTGTTTTCTTTGTTTCTATTTCAAAAACTTCTGCTTTGAATTTTTATTGTTTTTATTATTTCTTACTATCTGCTAAGTTTGGGTTTAGTTTGTTCTTGTTTTTTTCCAAATTTTTGAGTTGTGTCATAATTCATTTATCTACACTCTTTCTGACATTTTATGTAGGGAATTAAGCCTATAAACTGCCCTCTTAAAACTGTTTTTAAAATGTTTCAATTGCCTTGATGTATTGTGTTATTACTTTCATTAATAAAAAGGTGATATTTTGATATTTTTCTAGATTTCTTCTTTGATTCATCCATTATTCAGAAATGAGTTGTTTAATCTCCATGAGTCTAAAAAAATTACTAGAATATTGTTTGTTGTAGATTTTTTTAAGTTTCCTTGCATAATTAGCCATATAAAATGCATAGAATTCTTCCTTTATCTTCTATATTTCTGGAGGTTTTCTTTGTTTCCATGCATGTTGTCTATCTCAGAAAGGCTTACATGTACTGATGAGTACAATGCATATTATATGGCATTTGGGTGGAATATTCTTTGGAATATATTCATTTGATGCAAGATGATGTCATTTAATTCTGAGTTTTCTGTATTTCTTTTTAAGATGGCTTATTTATCAAAGAAAGTGGATTGTGGAAACTGCCTAAAATTATTATGCTTATGCAAATATATGTCTTTAATTTCATGAGTATGCTTTTTACAAAATAGGGTGAACCAGAATTTTGTGCATATATGTTTAGTATTATAATATTTTCTGATAAATTGACCACTTGGTTATAATAAAGGGTCCTTCTTTGTTTCCCCTGATTAGCTTTAGTTTGGTCTTTATTTTGCCAAATATTAGGATGGCAAGATCTGCTTGCTCCTCATCCCATTTGGAACAGTTTTTCTATCCTTTCACTTTAAGGTTCTGATTGTCTTTATATCAAAGGTGAGTTTCTTTTATACAATAGACAGATGAATTTTGTTCCTTGATTAATTCAAAACGTCTTTATCATTTGATTGGAGAATTAAGAACATTGGTATTTAGAGTTACCTTTGAAAGAAAGTTGTGTATAGATTGCAGTCATTTTGTTTTATGCTGGCTTGTATTCTTTGTTGTGTTTTGCACTTAATTAAAATGTAACTCAATTTGTTTTCTTTCTAGAACCACTTGGCTATCTTGATTCTCTTTGCTTTAAAATATTCACCCAGTATCCTGGTTAGCTTTTTTTTCAACTATGGAAGATAGCCCTGTGGGTACAGAAGTTTAGGCTGGCAGTCATGGTCTGTTAGAACTAGGTCTACATTACTCCAGACTCTTATGCTTTTCCAAGTCTTTTTCCCCCATTGAGAAGTTATTAAAAAAAATCCATCAGAGTAGCCCCTAACTTTCAATATTTTTTCTTTGTTCTGTGTATTCAGTGTTTTGGCCATGATGTATGGTTGAGTATTTTTTTGTTAAAAAATCTTGTGCAGTCGGTGTTCCTCATCCTTCTTGTATCTGTATGGGTCTTTCCTTAGTTTCAGGAAGTTGTCTTTTATTATCTTGCTAAATATCTGGTCTATGCTATTGATCACAAAATTGGTCAAAAAAACAATTTTCCCCTCATCTATGCCTATAATTTGAAGAGTTGATCTTTTGTTGTTGGTGGTTTTTATTTTCTTTTCAAAATATTTGTTTCTTTTAAAACAAATTTTAAACTTAAACATATTTCAGTCATATTATTTCCTTCCCCCAAATTCTTCTAGTTTCTTTGTCCATTCCTACACACCCAACTTAATGTTTTTATTAAAACAAAACTACAAAAAAGAGGACAATACAGCAACTAAATCCCTCAAAAGCAATAAAAAATAAAATAATACACCAAAAGAACAAACTCCCCCTGCGGGAGGAGAGAGCTGCTTATTGTTGGTTCCCTGCTGCTTAGCCCTGAAATAGTCACACAGAAACTATTAATTAAATCACTGCTTGGCCCATTAGCTCCAGTTTCTAATTGGCTAACTCTTACATATTAATTTAACCAATTTTTATTAATCTGTGTATGGCCACGTGGCTGTGGCTCACCAGCTAAAGTTTCTGCATCTGTCTCCAGTGAGGCTACATGGCTTCACTCTGATGATGCCCTTCTCTCTCCCAGAATTCAGTTTAGTTTTCCTAGCCTAGCTAAGTTCTGCCCTGCTATAGGTCCAAAGCAGTTTCTTTATTCATTAATGGTAATCGCAGCATACAGAGAGAATTCCCACATCACCTCTCCTTTTCTGTTTTAATAAAAAAGGAAGGTTTTAACTTTAACAGTAATATTACATATAACAAAACAGGTATTAAGAAATAATTAGAATTATAATATTTATATTTATTTTATCTTTTATCATAACTAAGGAAAACTATAACTATAAATTCTTCAACTCCATCAAAGACTCCAGAAGGATACAATATTACCTAAGTAAACAAGAAGTACATTGTAAGCAAATTCCAAAAATCTAGTATTGACAGAGACATCTCGCTGCCTGGTCAGTTACCCAAAGTTTTTCTGTACTGTTGGGGCATCCATCGTCAGCCTACAGGTCCATAGTATTCAGCAGACATTTCCATGAAGTAGGAAATATCAAAGACATTTCCGCCTATATTGGCATTTTGTAAGTCACTTGCTTCTATGTTCTGCAGAATGTCTGGCAGATTCTTTCATGAAGCAGGAACCCTGAAGGATTGTCTCACTTTTAGACAACTTCAGCAGTCATTTCTCTGTGGGTCCTGCATGTCCAGTTTTTCAAGCAGTCCACGAAAGAGCAGTTTCTTGCCCAAATGGCTAACAAACTCCATAAGGAGCCTTTTTGATGCCCATCTTCCTCTTGAAGCACATTAGTGTTGCCAGGAGCAGATGTGTCTCATGGTCATGAGAAGTCCTACGTTCTTAAAAAAATTTTAAATGCCATTTTCTGTAGTCTTTGAAAGGTTTGAAGAATGCCTATTCATCTAAAATACATCTCTGTACATCTAGAAAATCTAACTAACATGACTATAAGCTAGACTATTATATATGACTATTAACATATATTTCTTAATTATACATTGCATTTTTAAATTAGCTGCACAAACAATACCTTAACCAATAGCAGAAATATATATGTGTGTGTGTGTGTATATATATACACACACACACACACACACACAGTATAACAAAATTGACCTTAAATTTGTATCAATAAACCAAGATCCATACCAATGCAAACCTCTAGAGCATATACCCCTTTAAATGTAAACAAACATTTATAGATAATATTTGGGAATATGGGTGTAGTTCTCTCCAAACATCTTTCTGCTATTTATTGAGCAAAGTAATTTTTGAGGGGTATTCAAGGCAACCTTTCAGGGGGTCAAAGCACATTAGTCTGGAAGGATTCCGCAGGTTCTCATCCCCTGTGGAAACAAACAAACAAAATAAAAGAACCTCTTTCCAAAGCGATATATCTTTCGACACAAATTCTGAAGTCAAGATACCTTTATGTTGGTTTAACTTAGCAGTACATACAATGAAATGTCTCTCTGTACTTAGCTCCTTCATAGTCAAAAAATTCAAAGAAAATACAATGATATGCATAATCCAGACTCTATTTATTCTCCATCTTCATGTGGCTCGTTTTTACTCTATTACTTTTTAATATTTATTTTATTATCTTTACTTCTTTAATCTATGACTGTCTGTACTCTGTGTCTTTAAAGACTTTACTTTTTTAAAACTCTATTACTTCTTTTTATAACTCTCTGTATTCTTTTTCTTCTCTCTCTCAAGCCTAAGTACATTTACCCAACTCTGTGACCCATTTAGAGGTCTTTTATGTCTGAATCTGTCATATTGTGTATCTGTAATTCTTTAAGTGCTTCTTAAAAACTTAAGCTGCGGCATTACTAGGGTATATATGTTACCTCCTGCTTTTCCACACAGTCTAATATGGTGGAAGTCCATTAGTGCCTGAGATTTCTGGGTGAGAGTCATCCTTACTGCCTCAACTCTGATAACCAGTTGGCACATGCTGCCACCAAGTAACTTGTAGTATGCTATCTATAAACCCCATTAAATGCTTGATAGCCAAACCTCCCAAAGGAGTCAGAGCCATTCATGCTGGTGAACCAGAAAGCCACCTATTTTTTAAGGAAGCCATGTATTTTTTACTACACTCCACAGCACCTTACTCGCTGCAAGTCCATCTAGAAAAAACAAAAATTGTGGCTACCAAGAAACTCTGCTAAACTTTGTTCTTTTGTGTCTAGAATTTCTTTCCAAGCCCTCTCAGGTTTTAAGTGGATTTTAATTTGCCATGTTGGTACCAATTTGTAGGAGGAGGAAGCTGCTTGTTGGTTCCCAGCCACTTAACCCTGAAATATTCACACAGTAACTATATTAATTAAATCACTGCTTGGCCCATTAGCAGTAGCTTCTTATTGGCTGACTCTCACATATTAATTTTACCCATTTCTATTAATCTGTGTATGGCCTCGTGGCTGTGGCTTACTGGCTAATGTTCTAGCATCTGTCTCTGGCGGGTCTACATGGCATCTCTCTGACTCCACCCTTCTTTCTCCCAGCATTTAGTTTAGTTTTCCTGGCCTAGCTGAGTTCTGCCTTGCTATAGATCCAAAGCAGTTTGTTTATTCATTAATGGTAATCACAGCATACAGAGGGAAAGCCCTCATAACTCCTCACCAAACTGTAACCAAATAAAACCATACAGAACACCTGTGGAGTCCATTATATATTGGCCAACTATTCATCAACCTATGGCCTGCACTGGAGTGATTGATATATCCAGTGTCATTCCACTGGAAAAAACTGATTTTCGCACTCCCAGCAGATATGAATGACATTTCAATTTTAAACCTTTAACCTAGGGGTAGGTTTCCATTCAGTCATTCATTTTTAAATATAAGAGAAAACAATAAAATAAAAAACAAACAAAAACTAAAACATAGAAGTTGAACAAGACAAACCAAGAGAAGGACTAAGAATCAGAGACTCACTCATTTGCATTTCAGGAAACCCATGAAAATACATTACATTAGTTTGCAAATATCTTCTATTAAGCAATATCATTTCATCAAATTGCAAATGTAAGTGTGCATATTATTTATTATATTAAGACTGTTACATTAATACTATTGTAACATTTGGAATATTCTTGTGACAAAATGTAAGATATGAATAGAATATGTATGTAAATTAAGGTACAATAGTAGCCTAGAGGAAAAGGCCTTCAATGGTTACATTACAAATTTTATTATGGATCATAATCTGCATGAAACAATAACAAAATGATAACTCATTAATGTCTTTTATCTGAGTAGTTTTCGAACACTTAAATAAAGAACTAGTAATTTTCAATTGATAATACTTGCAACCAATGAAAAGTTTGAACTTCAAACTTAAAGTGAACATTTAGAAACTTTTATTTGACATTGGATTCTGTCAGCTTCATGATTTTAACAATTTTCCTGTTGAGAACATCAGAATGTGATCTTACTGTAATGTGTAAGGAAATGTATCAATTTTTTTAATGACTTCATAAACCATGAGTATTTTCCAAATCATCAATCTATTATTATCAAATAATGTTTGAATTAAATGTGCATTCACAAGAGTTTAAATAGTCGATGCTAGTGAGTTACAGGATGGAAGGCATATGTGCCTCATTTCATATGTCACAGTGAAGTCAAGATGACATGAGTCAATTTTTGAAATTATATCAAAGGGTACTACCCAATTATATGCAAAAACCTTGAAATAGTCTTCCCTTTTTATGTTCCCATCTTTAAGCATAAGTTTAATCATTTTTCAACATTTTACAAGCCAAACAACTTTTGCAACATTAAAACTCAAATTTTATTTTCTTATATTATGTAGCAAAGAAATTATAAAATTGTATCTGTATACTTACCAGTTTAAAATAATATTTTACTTATGTAAAAATTTCATGTATATGTATGTATATATTTTTATAACCCAGAACCCTAATTTGCCTCTCCAGTTCCTCTAAGGCTCCTCACAAACATATCTCTCCAAAAAGATTTTTTTGGGGGGAAGGGGAATATTACCCACTGAGTCTAATTTGTGCCATCCATACACACACATGGGTGTGGAGCTATCCAGTGCAGTCATACAAAGAAAACTGACACCCTGACCCTGAGCTATCATCAATAACTCCTTAGCTAGGGGTAAGACCTTACTAAACCTCCCTCATCCATGTTGGAATTTGTGACAAGCTTGATCTCATGCAGGACTTGTGGAGGTAATCCCAGGTGCTATGAGTTCATGTATGCAACAATAATGTCATTTTCAATAGGCAACATTTCAGAACACTTCCCCCAACCTCCAACTGTATACTCTTTCTGAACCCTTTCTCACAATCTTCCCCACACCTCAAAGCAGGGGAGAGAACTTGATATAAATGTCCTACCCATGGCTGAGTGCTCACATTCATTTATTTTCAGCAATTTGAACAGTTATGAGCCTCTGCATGAAGCATGAGAAACTGGCAAAAGAAGCCTCCCTGTGGAATGTTGAGAGCAGCACAAATCTATGTTTACAAACGTAAATATTTAGAAAGCATATTGACACAAGACTATTTGGAAAAATAATAGCACACTCTCTGCTGGTTAGCTTTACTAGCACCACAGGGTGTTTGCTGGCATTTAGTGCGGATAAAGGCATCAGTGGTCTTACCCAGTGATAATACCGGTCTGTCAGACAAAATATGTCCATTGATGATGTAGTGATATGATTAATATGAAGATAATCACTTGCTCTCTGGTTGAATTTGAGGCCTACCCCACAGAAGAGAATTTATACCTGGTTCTATAATCTGGTAATAAACCCATGGTGTGGGAGGTCATAGGCCCTAGGGCGGGTATCTATTGTTCTTACTAGTTTAATGGTAGTTATTGTCCAAAAACATACAGATGTACACTAGCATACAGTGTATGTATAACTGCCAGTCTAAATACATGAAAAATGTCTTATGGAATCATTTGGGGTTTTAATTTATGATCGATTCATTTCACATAAACAGAAATTCCTTCAGGTATTTGTATGGTACTGAATTTATCACTTTTCTACTTTGAAAATTGAGTGGTGTCAACAATTTTTTTGCTAATATTATTCAACAAGAAGTTGATATCATTTATAAGAGCTCAGGAGTGACAGGGCCAACCCAGTGATGTTTTCACCCTGTTCAATGGCTGGCTTTAACCGTCAATTTAAGACAACCTAGATTCACCTGGAAAGAGAGTCTCAATGAGAGATTGTTTGTCCTAGTTGGCCATGAGTATGCCTGTGGGGAAATTGCCTTAATTAAACTGATTGGGATATGCAAGTGGAGAATTTGAGCTGAGCATAGACAAGCAAGCAAATGAGCATACATGAGTTTATTTATCTCCACATTGTAAATACATGATTTGACACTGGCTGTTTTAAGTTACTGATTTCTTGACTTCCCTGATAACATGGACTGTTATCTGAATTGTAAACTGAAATGAACCTTTTCTCCTCTCAGTTGGTTTTTTTTTTGTTTGTTTGTATGTTTTTATCATGGTAACTAAAAGGAAGCTAGACCCTGACCTTGAAGTTCTGTGAGACCGTGCACTTCTAGCTTTTCCTGGAGCTACTTTATGGTCCCTGAGACTACAGAATGTCAATCTAGCCAGCGTTGCAGAAGGTGTGCTGCTCCTCACATCCTCTCTAGCTTCATGTCACTTACATCAGCAGACCACATTTGTACCACAGTGCCCAGGCTCGCTCCAAGTATGTCAGGTTCCTATAGGGATGCTGCGGATCGGTCATGTACCTCTCATGTTGCGGCGCTTATTCTTTCTTATGGCTACTAGTTTCAACTTGACATTCACCAAGGTTCCTCATTACTTTGCTTAATTCAAGAAAAGTTCTCTAGTATCCAGTGAGCTGCTACTTAGACCTTCTTCTGTAAACTTTAAACCCTTTGTGAACCCTCTCTTGGGGACTATCCTTTAGTCCTACTGTTTTTCCTCAGAATTACTTCCTGTGATCATTTGTGGTCATTTACATTAATTTCTTTTTACTTAAATTATTGTTCAGTTTCTGACTGGACTCATAAATCTCAATAATTTCTGCATCAGCAAGAAGTGGTAGAATTGGGGGAGGGATGGGCTAGGAGAGCAATGAAAGAGATAGCTTGATTTAGAGAGCCATTATGGGGTTAAGGAGAAACCTGGTGCTAGGGCATTTCCCAGGCATCCACAAGGATGACCCCAGCTAAGACGCCTATCAATAGTGGAGAGGTTGCCTGATCTGGCTTCCCCTATAATCACATTGGTGAATACCCCAAATATCATCATAGTCTGTTTATCCCATAACTGATGAAACCACATGCAGAGATCCACAACCAAGCACTAGGCCGAGCTCTGGGAATTCAGCCGAAGAGTGGGAAGAGGGAATATCTGAGCAAGGGAGGTCAAGACCACAAAGGGGAAATCTACAGAAGCAACTTAACCAAGCTCGTGGTAACTCAACTTAACCAAGCTCTAGACTGACTGGAGCCTCCAAGGGACTGAATTAGGCCCTCTACATATGGGAGATAGTTGTATAACATGGTCTATCTGAGAGACACCTGGCGTCAGGACCAGGATCTATCCCTGGTGCATGAGCTAGTTTTTTGGAGCCCATTCCCTATGGTGGGATATCATGCTTAGCCTTAATGCAGTGGGGAGGGGCTTGGCCCTCCCTCAACTTAATGGGCCAGGCTTGTTAACTTCCTTTGGGAGCAGTGGGTAGGGAGTGGGTTGGATGGGAGACAGAGGGGTGGAAGAGGAGCTAAAGGAGGAGTAAGAGGGAAAACTATGGTTGGAATTTAAAATAAAATATAAAAAAATAAATTAAACAATAATACAGAATGAAAAAGAAGTAGTAATTTGAATATAATTGTCCCCCTAGGGTCAGGGAGGGATACTATTAGGAGGTGTGGCCTTGTTGGAGAAAGTGTGTCTCAGTTTACTTCCTGCTGTCTGCAGATCAAGATGTAGAACTCTCAGTGATTTCTCCAGCACCATGTCTGCCTGCATGTAGCTGTTTGCCACCACGAGAATAATGTACTAAATTTCTGAAACTGTAAGCCAGCCCCAATTAAATATTGCGTTTATAATATTTGCTGTGGTCATTGTGTTTCTTCATACCAAGGACAGTTTTAGAACAACAACAACAAAAAAAAAAACTTGAAGAGTGACTGCTGCAGTGATGATAGCAGACACAGGAAATGACTACCACTGCAGAGAGACATAGGGACAACCGGTCATCTGAAGTCCATACTCTACAATAAATCCACCCCATCCAATAAAGGTCTGAAGAATCAAATGTTATCTAAAAAAGGGGAAGGGAGAAATCCCTTTTTGGTTTGTAGGTTTTAGAAATCTCTTCATTTTTTGTGGATTTGTTTAATAAAACTTGCATGGATTGTAGAAGATTCTTGAAAGAGGTGTTAATTTTGTGCCTTAAATCTGGCACATACAAGTTAGTGGCTCAGAATCTGCATCATCACCTCATATCTATTTAATGGCAATGACATCTGACCTGGTTGTGCTGTTCCTAACAAACATATGCGTGGAAGTCTTATACATCATGGGTGTTGCTAAGATATTAAAATAATGCCATTTCTTCACTCAAATCCACTGTTTCTGGTAGAGGTAACAAAAAACCCAGATCTCCAAAACTGGCTTAAGATTTTCTGCACGATCTGCCTTCATTGCCTCTATTTCAGCATCATTTGGTACTTCACTGTGACACCATCTGTTCCAGCATACTGGCCTCCTTGAAAACAAGAAGTATGATATATGTCACTATTCTAACACTGGATGGTTAGATTCTCATATTTTTCTTACTACAGAATTGTATTGTATTTACTCTTGCAAATATATTGCATGAGAATATTTGAAAGACACTAATTATTGAATAAGTATTTATTGTGGGAATAAGAAGAGTGTGAGCTGAAATGACCAGAGAAAGTGAGATTGTTCCTAAGACCAAGCTTCCTCTGATAATCCTTGTATCTGTCTCAAAGTATGAACATTTGCTAGGAGAGATGCTAGAGTTCCTTCCACTTTAAAATTTTATTCCCCAAACCATGTCAGAAATAAATAATAAATGTGAACTCAGGGATTGAGTTGAATCATTCAGCAAACTAATTAAGCTCTCACTACCTTTAAGATAGTTTTTCTAGCTATTGTGCAACCAAGATGATGAAATGATGGTCCCTCTCAGTTGTTTATGAAACAACATAAAATATAGTGGAATATGTTATTTTGATAGTGGCATACTGCACATATTGAAACTATTTCTTCCATTTTAAATCTATAGTGTATAAAATGCATAAAAACTGGTTAATATAGATGTAGCTAAGAACAAAGTTAAAGCATGTCTTAGTAATGACAAATGTGTGAAATGTGTTTGGATAAAGTACTTTCAAACAAAATTTACTGCAACAGCAATAGGCTACATGCCCACATACAATGTCAGAGTCACATCCAAGAACATACCTAAGAGAATTCTGTTTCCTTGCCCCTCCAAAAATACACAGTCACAAATAACTGACAATTTGAGGAAAAATCAGCTCTGTGAAACAAAGTGAGTAAAATTCTAATGAAGGCACAAAAACTGCAGATCAATCAGAATTGAACATCCAACTAGAAATGCCTTTTACACAACAGAGAACAAACAGGAGTGTGAGTCTCACTTTCATGTATCTAAAGGGGCATGAAGGGAAAAGCCATGTATGATGAAGAAGACCTAGAATTTTGGAGGGATTTGTGACATTTATAGCTGGGATAGTGTTCAGAAAACACTAAGTATTTGTCCATGTGTTATGGTAAATGTGGGGCTTTGGTTGATGGGAATACACAAATGATGAAGGCATGGGCATTGAAAAGAAGCGTCAGGATGATGAGACTCTCTGGAAGATAGAACTGATACAGAAAACAGTGAGGAGACAAGAAGTATAGAAATTTGAATTAATCTGATATAAAATGCTAGGTCTGTGGGTTCATCAGTTCTCTTAATGACATACTTAGTTTCAACAAGAATTGTTCTATGGCTCTTAAAAGGAGTGTAGGAAATTACAGGAGAAAGTCTATGTGCAGGAAAGAGCAATGGATTCACTTATGAGTCTTACAATTTCAAAAAGATATACCACCGGTTTTAAGAATCTTCACTTTATGTATTTTGATCATATTATGCGTATATATTTTAAACTGGTTAGTTGACAAATAACATCTACAGAATTTTGAACAAATGGTTCATGTTTGTTATGCATTTTCAAGCGATAGGGTCTATGTATCATTCTTCAATCTCAAAATCTATTACAGAACATCTTTAAAAATAAAGGTGGGCCAGAAGTGATTGCATGAACATGAATTTTTTAATGTGTTCAGTTAGAGATAAATTATTAGTCATCAAGAGTAATTAACAGGGAGTAAAGTAGATGAAGCCATTAAACAAAAATGAATATCAGAAAAAAAAATCTACATTGAAAGTATGTCATTAGATTTGGGGTTCACTCTTCAGTAGATAGTCTATGACCTTGTTTGCAGAGGTTTCCATAAGGGCTTAAATGAACTGGGAGGAAGTGCCAATTGAACGCTGGAAGAATTCAAATTCTTTTTAAGTAGTGATGGAGAGTTAAACACAAATGGCATCTGATACCTTCAACTGGGCATGGAAAATTGGACACCATGGATGATGAAACAAGAGATCTGTTTAAGGAAATTTCTGAGCAAACATTCAAAATTTTATTTACTTTCCAGTAGCTATGTACTATATGGTGAGAACAGAGATGAAGGAGCCACAGAGGATCTTATTTAATTTGGGGCAGAATTTAAATACAATATTATAGAGGCAAGATTTCCTGGCTTTAAAGATAATACCTAATTTCCGATGAATGAATGTCTGTCCTGTGAGCAAACATCAAGACAGTAAAACTCAACAAGCATACAAGTGGAAATATCTGTGAGGTAAAGAGGGAAAGGAACTGTGGAGCGGAAGCAATGTTGTACTGCAGTGTAGATGTCACCCCGTGGAGAAAGGGAGAAGATACAAAGACAGGCATAGATGCAGAGGTTACCACGTATTAGAGTAGTTTGTGAAATTATAACTGTTCTATGGGAATCAAGACTGAACTGTAAACAGCTCATTCTGAAGCTGCTGTCATCATCTATCTTTCAATTCTCTCTGTCAACAATTTTCTTAGACATCATAGCCCAGTGTAATCCCTTCAAAGATTTACTCTTGTTCAGCCATCAACTCTACCATGGTTTCCATAGGTCTTCTTGCTTGGTGCAAATTAGAAGGGGGTGGGGCAGTTAATGGAAAGAAGTACACCCCCCCTCAAAGAAACTTAATGTAGAGCAGTTAGTGAAGACAGCGCTGTCCTTCCTCTGCTATTTCTCTCAATCTCAGCTTTCCTTTGCCTGATCTTGGTGGCTGACAAAGCTCTAAACCTTTGATTTACAGAAAATAATGGAACCCTTAGCAATCATGCCATTCTCAAATCAAGATTTCTGCCTGTGCTAATTTCATTACAAGGAAACAAATGTAAAAAATGCCAATGAGTATAACAACTACCAATAAAATATTTGTCCAGTTAACAATGTATACACTCTATCATAGGGCACCACGGAAGTAGCTTGCTTGGCTGAGGACTGGCATGGCCATTGTAATAAGAGCAATGAGTAAGCTCAAAAACCCAGGTGCATACATATATAATAAATCAGAATAAAATAATTGGCTTTATGATGCAATTTTCATTTGTTTGCTATTGTAATGTATTTATTTTCATCCACAGTACATTCACCCATCCAGTCCTCAAACATCCGCTCTTTTGCTTTTATTTCACATATGTATGTGTGTGATTCCATTCAAATTTAGATTCAACTTAAGAGAAATATATGCTATTGTATTTATTCACCATTTGTCCTCTTTTATTCCATCTCCTTTGCTCTTTTAGCTCCACTCAGTCCACCCTCTACTTGCATATCATATATATGGACATTTATTCACTCACATATTTATCTGTTTATAAGCAAAACTAGATTTTCTATATGAGGATCTGAGTCTAACTTATTTTTCCTTGATATAATGATCTTCAGTTTCTGCAATTTATATGCAAATGACATAATTTCATTCTTTGGATAGCTGAATGAAACCCCATTGTGTATATATCCTGCAATCCTTTTATCATAGGCTGATTTCTTGCTTTGGCTTTTGCTGATAAATTCTGGATCAGACAGACGTCTGTAATGTATTGACTGAGAGAAGTAAAGTGGATTCTTCTTTTCTTTCTTTTTCTCATAGTGGTGAGGAGTCACTGCAAGTGTGACTAAAGTGCTGAAATTAGGTGATTGTGGAATGTTGATCTGTAATTGAGACATTTATATTACATCCTCCCCAGCTCAAGGAAATGGGCAGAAAGAAAGGAAGTGCTGAAATAAAGTAAGAGTAAGTGAAACACTAGCTTCTGGCCATGATATGGCTGATGGAGGATTGCATTAACAACTTCTATGTTACCCGCACAGGGTCTGTAAATTGAGCCTATCAGAATCATGAGTATTTATATTCAGTGAATATAAATAAATAAATTCAGTGAATAGTTGATGAGAAGGAGAGATTTTCTTCAAGTGCTTAGCCACTGATAAGGCACACACTAGTAAACAAATATGGTGAAGGTCATTGGCACACACACATACACACATGTTGACTGAGGTTTCTGTCCTTCCCAGTCCTCCAGTCATTCAGTCCCAAAGAATCGCACAAAGGTCTATATCATTTATAAACTGATTGGCCCAGTATCTCGGGCTCTTCTTATTAACTAATTCTTATAACTTATTTTAGCCCATAACTCTTGACTATGTTGGCCACTTGGCTTGGTACCATTTTTGGTAAGGCAGTCACATCTTGATTCCTCTGTGGCTGGGTCAGAACTGAAGAATGAACTTCCCTCTTTCCAGAATTCTCCATTCTTGTTGCCCCACCTCTACTTCCTGCCTGGTTGCCCTGCCTATACTTCCTTTCTGGCTACTGGCCAATCAGCATTTTATAAAAGTAGTACAAGCGACAGGATTAAAGACCATTGTCCCAAAGCATACACACAGAAACACACACACACACACACACACACACACACAGAAACACACACAAAGTTCAGAAGTTGAAGGAAGATGGATCTGAGGAGTATCTGAGGTATCCTGTAGGATACCTTGATCGCACTCTGATACTCCTGAGACAATCCAATAAAATAATAACTTCAATGAGGAGGCAGTGACAGTGACTAGCTGACCGGAATTGGACATAGAGAAGACAACAGTTTGGATAGAAGATACACAGGAAGGAAAAATAAAGAATTAGAGTTTGAGCTCTCTTGGTTCTGGAACAAGGGAAGAGACTTGTCTTATGTGGTGTCTCCGGCAAAAACAAGGCTAGTTAGTTGCTACTCAGCCACTCTGAAAAGCTATGGGGCAGCAGACAATATTTAAAATATCAGTAAATTTATGTGTAGTCTCTAATCCCAGAGGAACACATCAGAGGAGAGGAAGAGAATCAATGAGAATAGAAAAGTAACCAGAGAAGTAATAGGGAGTGGTTGTAAACTTGCTGGAAATAGATTACTTAGAAGCATGAAAACAGGCTTTTAACCAGATTATAGCAAATAGACTTCGTTTCCATCTTTCACAATGGGCATCAACTACAATAAGAAAGTGGTTGGTTACCCTTGTATCAGACTTTCCAGTATTTCATGAATAGACATAGCCTACTTAGTGATTTTGTACCCAGGGTCCGTCCACAGCTGAGTTAGACTGCTGTTGATAATCCCCCCCCAGCAATCTACGCTATAAATTATGATACTATAATTGCAGCTCTGTTCTTTTGTGTCTTGTGACTAGGACATTTGGTACCTTTAAGAATGTGGATGTGGTCTTAACGTCTAGTTTTGATGAGCAGGTAAGAGCAATTGGAATTGTCCAAATATTGTAGGGGTGAGGATTTGAGGGGACCTAAGGGACTCCATAACCAACAACTCATAGGGAGAGAACCCAACATTTTCAATGGACATTTCATGCAATAATCAGTGACTTTCTGAAGCCCTCTTGAAGCCTCCAGTAAAGTGCTTTTGATTTTCTCCCATTTGCTTTCTGTATTTGTAAAGAGTTTTTCAGTGATTTCCCTCATCTTCTTTTCAGCGATTCTCTTATACTCTCTCCTTACAGCTGGGTTCATCAGTTGTTTACGATGGATCTTTCAGTTTTTCTTGCCTGGCATGTCTTTCCTTAAGTTTCAGTTGAATATTTGCCATAACAAGTTGGTGATCTGACCCAAAGTCAGCACTGGGAATGATAGGTTGTTTTGGATGCTAGATAAGAGTTTCCTGCTGACCAGAATGTAGTCAATTTGGCTGTATGTGCGCTTGTCAGGGGATTCCCACATCCAGCCCCTTGATGGTTTGGCCTGCTTGAATTTTGAGTTGTATATGTACAAATCATTTACATAGCAGAAGTCAAGCAGTCATCATGTCTATCATTCTTTTTATCTTGTCTATGAAGCTATCAGACAGATAACAGCCAGATATGCTCCTCAGATTCGGGCAAGATGGGCAAGGTCTTTTATTCATAGAACCAGGAAAAGTAAAGCAAAGATGGAGGCAATACTTTGACACCTTATACAATGACCCTAATTCTGTCAATGTACACTATAATGAGAAACACTTCAGTAGCCACTCAAACACCAAAGACAATGAGGAAATATTGAATATTGACAGGAGTGAGATAGAGGATGTTATCAAGAGAGAAAAATGTAGAAAAGTCCCCGGAGTGGATGACATCATGGTAGAGGAACTACAGACAGGTACAAGAGGCTTAGGGACTAAGGTGCTTCTCAGACTCCTCAGAGAAGTAAGGGATCATGAAGTGGTTCCCATGATTATGAAGGAAGCTCTCCTTCATAATTCCCATGGACAAGAAGAAGGATAAGCTGGACTGCCTAAATTATAGAAGCATTAGTTTGTTGTGCCATAGCAGCAAGATCTTCTACCCCCATAATCCTGCAAAGGATCAAGGGCAGAACAGAGGAAATCCTAACAAAGGCCCAGTACAAATTTAGAGCTAACAGGAACACAATGGATCAGATCTTAACTTTGAGGCAACTCACAAAATAGTATAAAGAATTTGGAAAAGATTTATATGTGTGTTACATTGACTTCAGGAAGGCATTTGATAGCATTTTGAGGAGAGGATTTTGAGAAACAATGAGGTTCTACAGGCGCCCAGAGAAAATCATAAGAATATAAAGATACCTTTGCATCCATCAAAGTCTGTGGAAAACTAAGTGATCAGTTTAAGAAAATTGTAGGAGTGTTGTAGGAAATAAGTCCTCTCATCCCCAACTATTTAATATATTACTGGATTTAATAATAGCAACAGCCATGGAGGATAATGAGATAGGCATGCATATAGGTGGTGTGCAAATCAATAACTTGCAATTTGCCGACACTCTAGCACTATTTGCTGAAAGTACAAATGAGTTTCAGGCCATGGTAAATAGAGTGGTGGCTGTAAGTGAAAACCATGGCATGAAAGTAAACATTAAGAAGACTGAGGTACAACACATGGGAAGGTACAAAACATGGGACAAACATTTCAACTTTGTAATAAAGAATTAGAACCTCAAGCAGTCAATTTTGTCTATCTGAAAGGAATCCTTAGTTCAAGGGAGGGAATTATTTCAGACATCAAGATGTGGATAGAGATAGCAAGGGCTGCATTCCCGGTGCTAGGAAATATTTGATCAGCAGGGGACATAACAACAATGAAAAAAATTATAAGTATATGAGACTCTTGTCTTGAGCTGCCTTCTTTACAGCTACAAAACCTGGACAATGAAACACTCCTCATAACAGTGATTAAATGTGTTTGAGATGGCATGTCTCAGGAGGATTCTATGCATCACATGAAGAGATAGGCTGTGCAACCATGACATTAAGAAACATCTCTATCCACAGAAGGAAGTAAACTATAGGATACAGCAACAGAGCTTGGGATACTTCGGCCATGATATGAGATTGAATGATGGTAGATACCTGAAGATAGCACTGCTTGGAGGAGTACATGGAATAAGGTAAAAAGGAAGGCCCAAAAGGCACTGGATAGATAGCATAAAGAAATACTGTGGAACCTTGGGTATGACAATGACACAAGCATGTAGGACTGCCCAGGACAGGAACAACTGGAGAACCACGATAAACAGGTTGCCATGCATGCTTAAGCATTGCCAGTGCATAAATGATGATGAAATGATGACTCATTTATTTGGTGGAGAAATGTCAAAATAGTTTAGTGCTTGGACTGTGCTATGGTTACCATATTATTATTATTCTTATTACTTGGCATGCTGTGTTCATGTAAACAGAGACTGCTCATTCATTTCCCAGCTGGTCAGACCCGAACAATCACACAGAAACTATATTAATTACAACACTGCTTGGTCTATTAGCTCAGACTGCTTATTAAGTAACTCTTACATTTAAATTAACACATTTCTATTAATCTGTGTATCGGCATGAGACTGTGGCTTATCAGGTAAGGTTCTGTTCTGGTGTCGTTCTTCTTTGGCAGCTACATGGAGTCTCTTTGAGTCTATCTGTTCTAATTTCCCACCAGGTTTTACTTTGTTAAGCCATTGGCTGAAACAGCTTCTATATTAATCAATGTCAATAAAACATATTCACAACATACAGAGAGGAATCCAATATAGGATTTGGGGAGGTAGTCTCAATAAAAGCATTAAAAACAGACTTAAAAGGACAGTTTTATTAAATGCTTTTAGTCTTTTATTAGATCTTTATATTCAAGAGAAAAGAAAATGACAGGACAGGAAAACTAATTATTGACAGCCAACAAGAAGAAGGAGAAAAAGAATAGAGAAACGTATGATGTATATAAGTAGCCTCATGGTAGGAGGTTGGGTATCATCAGATTTAAGTGGGAGAAATCCCAGTGTTAGGAAAATAGGTTCAAGCTTTATCTATTATCTAATAGATTTAGATGAAAAGAAAGGCCATAGTAAAAAAAAAATTTGCTCACATATTGGAGGATGCACCATGCCAGCTAATAAAAGCTTTTTAAGAAAAGTACAATATCTCACCAAGGGGATAATTATTGATCTTCTTTCTTAAGCATGTCTTTAAGATAATTTCTGATATGTGTTCTTTTGGCCAGAGGACTGACAGCCATCACTGCATTAACTCTTAAAGGAGATCGTAGTACATGATCTCCTAATTTCTAGAGTAGATCATAGTGTGTCTGTGTCACCATTGAATGCCAGAGGTAGGTTTCATTTGTTTGACCAGGAAGAGATAAATTTCTTAATATCCATCAATAGTGCATTGATCTCCATCTTTGTTGGTCTCTACTACTGTACTACTGTAGCATTTCCACACTAGTCAAGAGTATCCAAAATAATTTAGGAGTTTGGTTTAATTTGAAGAATAGATATAACTAATTTTATATATGATAACTGAGTGTTCCTATCCCAAAGCATTTTACCAAAAAGAATTGGTGTGTAGACTGACATTTTGGTATCATACTCAGTGTACAACCTACAGCAGGGAGTGTTATTTAAGAGGAGACAAGGAACCAGTGCTTCTTTCTGGCATTTCTGACCTCTGATCAAAACACAATCAAGGACATTTCTTGTTTATAGTTGGGGACAAGAATGGGACTGTTCACTTTTCATGATCTTTGCCCCTAAATGTCCCAGCAAAATCCCATCTAGAATGCAGTGAGAGTGAGAAAAGAATAGAACAAAATGATATGAAAAGTATAAAGTTTGACAAGAAGATTGTTTGAGCAAACTTAAAGTTTCAGAGAAGACTTCAGGCAACAGGGCATCAATGATTATTAACATTAGCAACCATTAAAGAAAAGCTCAGTCGTCCCTTTGGTAATAGAGGCATTAAGAACAAGGCCCCATGCACTGAATGAATGATAAATCTTTTGTAATAGAGTAAGTGAGAACTTAAACTGATAAAGCAACTACAGGTATTCCTGGCTCAAAACTAATTACATAGGGAAATGTGCACAAAGAGAATTGAACTGCAGTCCATGGAGGTTGGCATTATTCTCCTTGTAGCAGAACTTGGCAACATGGTCCACATGATAATGGTTTTGCAGGCATGAATAATGCAAGGAACATTCATGGGATTTTTTTCACGATAGTCCCTTAAAATTTTTGAGGTCAAGCCATGACTGACTGGCTTGGAGTCCCTGCCAAGAAGCCCTAGGATACCTATGTGTGGGCTGTAAAAGTGAACTGTAAGTCACTGAAGAAAACTGCATGCACAGAATAGACACTATTTCAGAAATAAGCTGTGTCTACTCCGGTGGCAGAGCAGAAGGAGAGGAACACAAAAGGTCTCTGTAGCGTAGAGCATCCCACACAAACCCTGACATGCTTCCTACAGAGAAGAAAGATTTGGTGTTTCTACACATGGATGTCAGTCTTGCTTTGTTTCTCATCTTTCCCCATTTCAGAATAGGGAGTTTTCCCTGTCCTTATGTACTGGAAGTGCGGAAACTGTGATTTGTGTATACACACACACACACACACACACACACACACACACATTTGTTTATATATATATGGGGATTACAATAAAGGCATTTCTTTGAGTCTTAGAATAATAGTTGGAATTTATTCTTTAGAATTTCTCATATATATTTATTGACTGTATTTTTTGGGGGAAAGGTACAACTTCCGTTGTATAACTGTGAAATTCAGAGGACAACTATCAAGAGTTCTATTCTTCCACCATGTGGATTCGGTAGATTGAACTCAGTTTGTCAGGCATTTGTTTGGCAGGTTTCTCTATCCACAAATCTATCTCCCTGGCACCTGTGGACATCATGCTTTTGAACAGAATTTGCTGTGAGTCAAAAGTATTATACAGTAAAAAGTATAACTGAAGGATTACTAGACAAACTCACAGGAGTAATGAGGACCCCAATTTACAGAGCTTTAGGGACACCTGTCTTTTAGATAATCAGTTTCAATTCTGTAGAAATCTTGTGAAGCCATGGCTCTTCTCCCTTCCATCATGGGATTCATCTTGAAATATCCCAGTAGTTCATAAATCATTTGTTAAGATAACTTCTTCCTGCATGGGGAACTGGATCACCTCTCTAATACTGTGTGGCCCTAGTGTGAAAGCATTAACTCAACCAAACCTTTATTCTTATAGTCAAATCTACATAAAGCTAGTCCCCCACAATTATCCTAATTGACAGGACTTATTGCCAAAAAAGGCTCCCCAAGCAGGAGCCACTAAACAGGAGAGAGAGCATGTCTGCTCTTACTGATAAGCAGATCTGTGTGGCACTGAATTCTCTAGCAACAGATTCGGGAAGGTGTACTCTACTGGTCTTTGTTTTACCCTAACAAGCTATTAATATTCTGTGCTTACCTTCACCTTTCATTTGAAACAAGGTCTTAGTCTAGAAAATGAACTCTTTGTACCTTCATCCCTAAAATATGCAGGAAGAAAACTTTGGTTGCTAAACCAGTCACATAGAAAGAATTGCCTTCTCACCTGAGCGACAGTGGATATAGCCCCTGATGCTTAGCTCAGGGTGGGAAGGCAAGCTCCACCTTAATCCTCCCAGCATCTGCTGGGGATCATTCACAGCAGTGGCCCTTCTGAGACATAAGACACCTACTTTGTCAGTCTTTTATCCATTTTGTTAGCACTAAGAAATGCATGTTTGGCATCATTGTTATTTACCAAAAAATTGTTGACTACGTCTATGTGGGTATATAAACTGTGGGATAGAGAGAACGTTGAGGGACTTCAAAAGAGGAACATCAGAAAAAAATTGAAAGGGGAACATCAATAGAGCATTAGAGCGAGCATAGAAAAAATAAACGGATGTGATGAAAAGATTTACATGAGCTAATATATTTTGTTTACCCTCAGACGTTATTAGTCAGGTTTTTATCTACTATAGTGCTCCTGCTGATTCCTGAGAGGTTTAGTGGGGCTTAACCCTAACATAAGCCTTAATAAGCATTGAGACCAGTAAGGACAACAGGGACAGAGAAACTTAGAATAAGTGTATATTGCACCATAGGATGGACATATTTCTTGGAAACCTGGAGACAGAATATTTTTTGAATATGAAATGTCTTCCATAGGCTCATATATTTAAATACTTGGTCTCCAAAAGGTCACTCTCCTTGAAAATGTGAAATCTTTAGAGGGTGAGAAAGTAGATGACTGGGTAGGCTTGAGAAATCTAGCCCTATTCCTCCTTTCTGTTTTCTTTCTGCTTCATGATTACTGATGGAATGTGACTGACTTCCTACAGCTCATGCTCCATACCTTCCTTGCTATGACTTAATGAATCCCCTTGACCTGGAAACCCAATTAGGTCCTTCTTCATTTCAGGTGTTTTACTTACAGCCATAAAAAAAAATAACAAATACAGCATTTTGACCAAAAATCAGATATTTATAACTATGTGGGTTTAATCCTGACTCTGCTTTATTAGTTCACTAATATGAATGTCTCTTTTTGTATCAGTACCATGGTATTTTGTTTTCATGGTATTTTTGTTTACAATTTTAGGCATTTTCTCAGGATTTTCTTTAAAAATTTTTTATCATAAATTAAAGCATTTTCTCAGCTATCTGGGGACTTTCGTGCATCTATAGGAATTCTACAATTTTGCTGTTCTATATATATATTTGAACTTTTATAATTTGAATTTTTATTACATTATCACATATTTACATAACTTTAGGTAATGTGCATATTTTAACCGTGTTAAATTTGTAGGCTATGGGCATGAAAGGTGTTTCCATCTTTTAGTGTCTCCCTCATTTCTTCTTCAGTGTTATAAAAGTTTCCCTTTAGGTCTTTCAAATTTTTGGTTAGTCTTTTTCCTGGGTCTTTTCATGCTGAGAACCTCACAGAATGCTAATTATTAGGGGATAGGACACACACACACACACACACACACACACACACACACACAAATACACAGTTTGCATCCCGCTATTTTTTTTTTCTGAAAGTTTTTACAAAGTGTTAAAGTTTTCTGGCAGAGAAGTCATAAGGGTCTTTATGTACAGTATGGTACCATCTATAAATATGGAAAATTATGCTTCTCTACTTCCTATTTTCATTCACTTTGTTTCTAAGATCTTATTGCTCTTGCTAAGAAGTAAAGAATGAAGTTAAATAAGGATTGAGAAAATGGACATATTTGTTTCATTGCTGAGTTTTGTGGAACTACTTTTTCTCTCAATTACTATAATGCTACCTGTATATTTGTCATATATAGTCTTTACTAAGTTACATTACCTTCCTTCTATTGAGAATTTCTTCAGGACTTTGGTACTGAATGAATTTTGCCACAAGTCTTTTCTTTATCTCTTGAATTGATATGTGAGTTTCACCTTCGAGTCTTACTGTGATCATTTCAAAATTGCATGTTTTCCCACTGAAAGTAAAAATGACTTTTAAAAATCCAACCAATAGTCAAGTCCCATATAACGAACTTCCAACTCAGAAATGAAAGACACATGAAGAAGTAAAAAAAAAAAAATTACTCTTCTAAGAGTTACTAATCCAACATTAATAATGTCAAAGGAGAAGAAAAAATTACAAATGAAGAAAAATTCAAAAAACTGAATATAAGAATTATTAAGAAAAACAAAGAAGATGTGAATAACCCTTGAGAATATAACAGTTGATTGAAATGGAAGTCAATTAAGAATATAATATTGGAATTAAATAAACACATACTGATACCAGGCATGGTGGCGCACACCTTTAATCCCAGTAGATTGGCTACAGAGGCAGGCAGATCATAGTGAATTTGATGCCAGGCTGGTCCACATAGTTTATTTCAAGAAAGTCAGGGCTCCATAGGGAGACCATGTCTCAAAAATAAAGAAATCAATGAATAAATAAATACTAAAATTATAAATGCATAAAGGAATACATATGTATATATATACACACACACATATATATATGCTGCAAATGTCAACTCAAAATTTTATAAATGAAAGACAAATGAATCAAATTTGAAACTCAGTGAAAATCTTGAAAAATAGAATAGATAAAAGAATGAACAGAATATCAGGATTTGAATAGTGGCAGGTGAATTAGCACATTCAGGAAAGGACAAAAATGAAATTATAAGAAATCACACAGAAAACCTACTAAATCTGTTGGATACTAAAAGGCAAAATCTATAAATCATGGACGAAGTATGAGAAGTTTAAGCAAATGGCATGTAATAAACTATTCAACAAAATTGTAGCACAAAATTTCCTTAGTCTTGGATAAAAAATGGCCATTTAGACATTTAGAGACATTTTAAGGGTCAAAAAGACATGATCAATAAGCTAAAAGTGTCATTTTAGAGCTAGAACAGTAGCGATGCTGAAGAAGGAGAGAATATTGAAAGCTGAAAGGGATAAGTACCCAGTAACATACAGAGGTAAAACCATCAAAATAATAGCATATTTCTTTTAGAATTTCTAATATTGTTTTTCAGTTTGGGAAACTTGAGTGTCATGCATTGCAGACAGTTTATTTTCTCCTCATGTCTATTTGCAATTATAATTGTATTTTATACTTGGTTATTAATTTCACTCAGTGTATTTGAGAAATTTTCTTCTTATTTCAACTAATAAAATTTCTATAGTCAATATAATTTTTTATCCCAGATTCCTCTTCTATGTAATTGATTCTTATCAAGTCCAAATATGATAAAGATCACATTCTAAATAATTAGATGTGCTCATATATATATATATATATATATATATGAAAGTATTTTCTCAGCTCTCTAGTGTAGATATTATTTTTCTGACTTGTCTTAAACATTGATGATGCTTTCCACATTTTTATTACACCTAGTTTTTTCATTTTTGGCTTATCTGTTTGGTTGCTTTTTCAAAGTATTGATTTCCACACTGAATCTCTTTTACCTATTAATCATGTTCTCCTCCATATTATATGGCTGGTATATGCTCATTCATTTGATTGACTTTCATCTATATTCCTGATTTTCTTTTCCAAGTCCCATATTGATTTCTTTACTTCCATTATCTGCTCTTCAGTATCCCCTTTCAAGCAATTCACCATTTTTTAAATCAGTTTGTTTTGCATTATTCCCTAGATTTTTTCCCCTTTTACATATCTTAAAATTCTTGCCTCGCTTTTTCATGTTTCTTGTGTTTCTGTCGTGAATTGAGCATCTGTTGGAGCTGATGCCTCTTCCAGCTTATTGAGGTGTGTGTGTGTGTGTGTGTGTGTGTGTGTGTGTGTGTGTGTGTGTGTGTGTACCTTTTAGTGAACAGTCTACTTGTTGAGAATTAATCTTGATACCACCCAGGGGTGAGTAAACAACTTCCTGTAAGAGCCTGTACTTTTTGACTCTTCTCCATGACAGCGTCCCATTCTGTTTCTCAAGCCACAGCCCTCCTAATGGAAGAGTGAAGAAATGGAACTCTGTAATTACAGACCAGGCCTACCAGAACACAGTGTCTTTGGTGATTTTTACCTTCTTGTTTCTGGATACAAGAAGTCACAATTTCTCCCATTTGCTCAGTTATGTGTCTCATTATTTCATAATGTTTTGTTTAAGTCAGTATTTGTTATGTTTAAGGTGGGTTTTTTTTGTATTCTGTAAATTCTAGCAATAGGCAGTAGATCCCATAGTCAGCAATAGTCTGTCAAAATACCTCTGTTTTCTTTAAGATCCCAAATGTAGAGGCAGAAACTTAGGAATGTCTAGGTATTACATAGATAATATGGTAAGGCCCTGTACTTTCTTTATTATTTTTTTAAATTTGTTTGCCTCTTAGTCTTTCACATCATTTAAAACACTGCTTAAAAGTTCAAAGTGCCTTCTGAGACTGGAGAAATTTCTGAGTTGCAACCCCCATGTAAAATAAATAAGTAAATTATATATTGCCAAGATTTAATGGCACAGAATATATTTTACCATTACAAAGGAGAGTAACGGGGAAGGCCGTAGTTGGGAAGTACATGTCCAAAGCAAGACCAGAATTCAACAAACACCAAATCCTATACTTCAATTTCTGGTGCAAGGGCTTAGATGGCTCCTTACTTCCAGATTTGCTACCTGAATCATGTATTTCTCATTTGGGCTAATTTCATGTCATTGACAGAACTCTCCTTGGTCTATAACCTATAGGTCTTGTCTCCTTCTACATCTTGTTTTTTTTTTTTTTTTTTTTTTTTTTGCAAATCATGTGTCACAGTTTCACAAAATGACCTATCACAATCTCATTACCTCTTCACTCTTTCACACAGAAAAACCAGTCGATCACTGAAACCATGGAGGAAGAAGCGATTAACCCTTCACGTTTGAATCCTTCGTGTCTCTAATGCCACCACCATATGGATATGGACAACGCTATCAAGTTCTGTTGGCAGATTGCTAAGGACCCTAATCTCCTGAGTCATATTAGCTGTAAGGACCAAGAGGGACTTAGGATCTCTTTCAGGAGTTAGCCCTGCGATGTCTTCCCCTAAAGACCCTCTTTCCTTTGTTCCTTTTGTTCCCATACAAAGATGACCTCTGCTTAATGGCATTAATCTCCTTAACAATTACAACCTCTCTTCTAGCATGTGCTTTGATTGTAACATTCTGTTCCATATTTCTCTCCAAATTGTATTTTTCCCACCTGCTTTTTTTTTAAATTACAGACCTACATAGGCATTATTAATAATAACCATGCCAGAGATTCAACATTTTACACTCTTGAAATTTCCTATTCCAAAGAAATTGATTCATTACCTTTAATTTGTCCTCAAGCAAGTTATAAGAATATGAACATAAGGGAGCCAGATTCTTGTTCAAAAAATTACCAACACAAAATTTATCTTAGTTGCTTTTTAAAATCCTGCTTCACTCTGAAAATTTTTGATTTAGACCTGTACGGTCTGTGATGTTCTCAGCATTACACTGCTCTAGGCTCCTACTACATGCTCTCCTGAGCTCTAATTTCACCTTCAATCATATTTTGTGTTGTTGTTATTGTATTCGAAGTTCCAAAGACTTGCATATTCTTTTGAAAAACAACATGCCCAGGTCCACCACAGCAACAGCCCATTATCTGGTATTGATTTCTGTATTAATTGTTTTTCTATTACTGTGATAAAAAATACTATGCCTAAGGCAATCCACAGGAGGAAGAGTTCTTTAATTTATAGTTCCAGAGGGATGAGAGTCCATCATGGTGGAGAAGCAATGGTGGCAGGCAGGTGTGGCAGCCAGGACAGAAAGTTGCGAGATCACATCCCTAACTTTGAGCATAAAAGAAAGAGAAAACCGTAAATGGTGGACTTATGTGTATCAAAAATGTCCCTCTAATGTCTGTCTTATTGAATACAAGGGACTCTAAGATACTTATGATTTTATCTCACAATTGTCTTAAAGGAGCTCAAGAGAATAAATATATAGCATTTTGTAAATAATACGAGGGAGGACAGACCAGCTTATAATAAATACTAAATCTGTAAATCTGTAAAGTATTTAGCAGGCTCACACTAAAGACATATTTCCTGGAACCTAGCCATTTTATTGTGAGGATTCTAACCACAAGAAAATGTACCAGGTAGGTTTCGCAGTTGATAAGAGCAACTAGCTTGTCCTTTACTTAATTTCACTTAAGTTCCAATATATGACAAAGAGAAAGCTCAGATGGTTCTAACTCTCTGTTGGAATCTTACAAGTTGAAATTGAGATATATGAAGAAAAGGTGCTAGTCAGTCATACTGGGTCCTCTTCTAATTCCTTGGAGTAATGACTCAATATTCAGATGTTTGCTTTACAGAATAACATCTAGATTGCCAGCCGATATTTCTTAAGAGAAAAGCCCAAAACAAAGAATTGAATTAAAATAATGTTTATAGCCCTTTATACACATTCCAAATCACAGCCATTCTTATCTATTCCAAACCTATTGAAAACTACAGAAACCATTGTGCCTGTTGAGATCTTGGCACTTTAAGATAATCATGACTTCAGAACTTAAAATACCTAAAAGTATGCTATTTGAAAAATGATAATATTTTAGAATAAAAATTACACTTATTATTATTCTTGTGTTATTAAATAATTGATATAGCAAGACTTTAATACTAAGAATAGGAAAGAATGATTCTGTTGCTAGAATATATTTCAGCATCTAAGTTTCAAATAAGTATTTAAAGGTTTAATTTTCTATACAAGAATGGAAAGTCTATTATATGCAATCTCTGCTCAAGGGCATGAATATTTGCACAGGAAGCAGAAATAAGATGGTTATTGGAAGGGAGAGAAAGAGGAGGAAGGTAAGCTGGAGGGGAACAGAAATGTAGGAGAAGATGACAGGAACATATGAGATAAAAAAAACTCTGATATCATTTTGTATATTTATATGGAGGGTCATAATTTCCTAAATTGTAGAATATGAGCTGTGGAGCCTTGTGATTTCTAATTCATCAATTAAAGTTTAGTCAAATTCAGTGACTGCATCTTGAAAGTAACAATATTTTTGGAGCTTCAGTGCTATTTATGATTTTAGAAAGGTCTTTGATCAGAACTTTGTTCAGTTCAGTGAGCCCTTGTTGTCAGCAGAAAGCCTAATAGTGCTTTCTGTACCTTTAAGATAATATTATTGTCAGGACACAATTGCTCTTTCATCATATAGGGCAATTAATCAGTGATTGAGAAGCTTAATGAGACTATTTATTAGGTGCAAGTTGATGGTACTACCTAATAGCATGTGACTTAAAATATTTTTTCAGCAATATTATAAGGAAAACAATATTTTATAGATAATTCAATTTACATTGCTTCTATTGCTACATGCATATGTGAGGAGGTTTTATTAGGGTAGAAGAATGCTACCCTTGGAAATATAAATATATTGCTCTAATGGTTTTATGATGTCTCCCAACACCTCAGTTTTTCTGCTCTAAGGTTTCATGATTTTTCAAATTGGCATTATTGCATACGTATAATTTTTTACTATATTCAGGATATAGTGTATTTCAGGTGTCTAGATTTATGCTATGATGGGATGAATTTTTTTTCTTTTTCTCCTTGTTCCTAATACAGGCAATTCATAACAGGATACTGTAATCAAATGAGAAATGGCATCTGTTTAAAAATATGGAGCTTGGATACAAAGTCAACAAAAAATACTGTATTTTTTAGGCACTAAAAATATCTAGAAAAACTGATCTTCATTTCTTATCATTGACTAAGCTTCTGAACACATTTTTGCCACATTGAAATATATCTTAAAATGTTAGACTTCAAACTAGATAATTACACAGCATATTTGCCTTTTAGAATTTCAATTAGGATCTGTTAATCTTGAACTTGTGAAACTTACTTTGTATGCAGAAGAAGAAAGTGGAATTACAGGAAGTATTCAACCATTCCTTTTGTTCTTGATAAAATGATGAAATAATGTACAAAGTGCTTTCCTTCACTTTTTAATATTTCTTTTAGAAAAGGAGGCTTTCCATCACACAGAAAGTCATAAATTACTCAAAAGACACACTGGCTTTCTTGCAGAATATGGATTGCCTTCATCTTTCCTGAGGTTTAAAAGCCAAAGGAGAGTCTAGAAAATACCATTTTATTTTTATTTTACATCAGTATTTTGAATTAAATGCCTTTTTATGCATTCTGTAAATTTGTGGATGTATATTTTATACACTAAATATAAAGTTGAAATATTACCATGATAGCTAGGGAAACACTGAAAGAAAGTCCCTTTAGAATATTCGTATGAGAAAGTAACAAGATGCTGATTTGAAGCATTAGTACCAGATGCAAAGATTTAAAACACAACAGAGAAGATATGGCTTAGAAATTCTTTATTTAGATATAATATTTCATCTTACTATAGTATATTTGTTATTTCCATATTTTATAATCCTTCACATGTTCTTATATGTACACTCTAACTACCATTATAGTGCCTCTAAAACCCTATAGAAGTGGTTTGCTTCTGACACCTTCATCTTGCCATTTCTTGCACAGTAGTTTCCTCATAGATCAAAACATTCCATCTCCCCAGGAAGCTCCTTAGAACAGACAGTGAGCTACTCAAACTACTCATAGATCCAGGAAGTCCCTGAAACTGAGCAGATTCACTAGGACCCTCCTTTGAATGAGTGAACTATAAAGACTTCTGAGGGTCACTTTCAGAGAAGTAAAGCTGCAAAGAAGACTCTCAGATAAACACAGTTGCTTGGAAGAAGCAAAAGGCAGCCAATCAGACTAAAAAGAAACAGAAACCAGATGAGCTGATAGAAAGGAACTTAGACCAATAAGCTCCCTAGAGGGGGCATTCTCCAGGCTGTTGAGGGGACTGCAGGTTATCCAGTATGTTCCATGTTGCCAGCTCTTGTGAGCTGCTAGGGTGGCCTTCAGGGAGTCACCACTCAAGTCATTTAGGCTCCTGTAGTGATCCTTTATCCATTTGTCTCTAACCATAGCAAAACATTCATTCACCAAGCTTAAATTGGGTTGTATCTGTATTTTCATCTGTTGCGGAGTCCCTGTATGGGGTGACTATGTGCGTGTGTTGCATCTCCCTGGTAAGTCTATCAGACAATAGCACCCTACAAATACATCTGATTCTAATTTGAAATACAATGGGACTGTGAATTTTGATCACTGAATTATGTATTTTCAGTAAAGGAAAATAGGAAGGAGATGTTTACTTGAAAAGGTATTGACAATATATGTGGAAATTTCTCTTTATAATAGGAAGATAATTACAATTAAGATGTATAACTTACAAATATATTTGTGTAGAAAACTATCAAGATATTTTATTCTGTGGGGTTTTACCTTGCCCTTTGGCTTTATATATCTACCAGTTATGTTTCCAAATGTATAAGTCACTTGCACAAAATATAGTGAAATCTCTGTTAATGTTAGTGCCCAGTCACATAACTAACATAAGTTACAATAACACGAGCCTATTTTCTGTCACCGACTCACATGAAGTATAGTGGCTGTGAAATTCACACCACAGTGCAGATTGCTTGGCTCTGGTTCTGGGTGTGGAGCCTAAAGGAACAGTTCACAAGGGAAAGGCTTGTGAGTAATGGAGCACAGTTTTGTAGACACCATGTGCTTTGGAAGGAATTTGTCTGCCTGCTGAGGACAGTGAGGTTAATGGCATGTCTCACCCCAATACAGTGGACAGAATTCACCAAGCAGGAACTGTGCTAGTGTATTGCTCTGTGAAAAGACCTGTCACTCTAAATCTCAGGGTCCTTCCTTTGAAGAAATTAGGTGCAACAAGAATTAAGAACAGCGAGAAATCTTTGAGTAAAAGTAGACATACATATCAACTATGAAGAAATAATCAAGAAAGTCTTCAAAGTTAAAAGGTCACCTTTGATTATAATCATCAGAAACTAAGAATATGATTGCTTTTACAATTGATGTCAAACAATAATAAACCTAATTAATTCATTCCTGAAATTAAGGACCAAAAAGATAGAATGAGAACATGGAGAAAATATTTCAGGCTATAACTGAGCGCCCAAATTCCCTAGTTACTCTTCAAATAAAAACAGGGTAGTTTTTTTCGGAGTAACAATTAGAAGTTTTAAGAGGGAGTTTAGACAATTATTTAAGGTAAACTTTTACTCTCTCTTAACTATCTTATTTTTTCTCTCTATTGTAGAATTCAACTTGTTAACTTCAGAGAAATTTGTGCAATAGGTAGGCTTGTTCTTAAAAATGTATGGGCATAAAAAATAAATGAGGGAATGATGGAATAGAGTGAACAAAATTGAAATGAGCGTATAGAGAGTAGGACAAAGGAGGGTGAGTGGAGAGGATTATAAATCATATGGAAACCTATTATTGTAGAAACCTTCATATCTATAAAGTGCCTATAAAACATGGCAAACAAGCATATGCCTACTCAACACTAGAATTTATCAATTAAAACCATGTGCCAGGATTGGGCTAATATTTATGGGGTTGTTCACTAATGGGGTCTCACACACAACCCCCTGCCAAACATGACAAGCTATTCTGAGTGTCCTTGGCTGCCCTTCAGAATTTGACCGTAAGACCATGCATTAAGAACAGAACATACTTGAGTCATAGAACATACAGACCTGGAAGATTCTTTGCTACTCGCTAGCTTTAATAGTGCTTGAAGGTGCATTGTAATCTACTGGAGGAGAAAAAATAGTAATAATCTATCAAATGCAGATGTGAACCCTGAGAGTGACAACAAAGACGTGGCAACTGGTTCCAACAGTGGTGTGAAGATCATGGAAGTACCTGCTTTCTAGTTAGAGTTCAATCCTACTCCATAAGATGAAACTAGGATCAGTATTAGACAACTAAGCTATTACACCCACCTGAGTACAAAGGAACAGTGTGTTCATGAGACGTCATCCTTCAGAAAGCATAGAATGCTAGAGACTCCTTGACTCTTTCCTCTGAACTGGACTGTAGTGCCCACCTTATGTTTTTATCTTAGCATCAAAATAATCAAACATGAAGAATTAAAAAAAATGTGCAGCTATTATGAGATCTCCTTTTAGTTTCTGAGTTAATTAGATGGTGAGAATTTTATAATTTTGATTCCAATGCCCAAAATTTTAAAAAGATAAAATGTTATGACTTTTGTAAATTCCCTGTAAGCAAACTGAAAACAGTTTCATTTAAAAAAGTGAGGACAGATTACCACATCTTCAAATGATCTAGAAAATCAATTAAAATGTAACTTCAAATTTTACTTCATCACATACATAGATGTTTATCCAAATATTTAGCAATATCATATAAAAGGAAACATATGCAGCTTTCAATTCATAATTAGGGGTATTTACAGGGTGAAGTTTCTCATTTTCATCTTTCAATTTACATTTCAAGAAGTTTTTCATATTTGCTCACGATACAAAGTGACCTTATTAGTTTCCATTGCTCTACATGAGTTGTATACACTGTACAGAGATTTAATAACTAAGAAAGGCTCATACATCACCCATACCATGAATAAAATGTTCTGAAGTAGTTTTGAGTGATAGATCTCAAATAGCCAGTGCTGGAATTGGCCTATATTTGTGCAAAAAATCTCAGTATTTTGATATCTAACGCAAAGTTTTAAGGTCTCAAATTCCCATCCAGGCTTCAAATTCCTTCAGTAATATTTCTTATTATATACAGAGAATTACAGAAAAGGTCACAATAATAAAACCAGTCCAGAAGCAGGCTGTGCTCATAAGGTATTATGAACAGTAAATTTCTGTCATCAAGGGCACCCAGGTATCTTAGAATGTAACTGAATTGTGGGATGAAGCCACTTACTCATCTTCACTACAGTTCATCTCTAAAACAATCAGGTGTCCTGGGAATTAAACATTCTCATTTGACTTTAATTCTTTGGATCTTTGCTTTCTAAGAAATATTTTCATGTATTCAGTGAGTAGGAATTATTTTCTAGTAGACAGAATCTTGCCTGATTATTTTATGAGTGGTCTCCATCACTGAGTTCTTGAACAAATTCATGAGAGGATAGGCAACAGTATGAAGTATTTCACGACTCCACAGTCTGCATTTGTTGTAATGGTTGAGAGGCAGAAGGCAGTAGTATTCTCAGTACATAAGGACTAATAGAGTTAATGTCCATAAGTTACCTGGTGAGTAGAAGTGAAAAATGGATAAGTTGATGAAAGACTTGACACTCTATTTTTTAATCTGAAAGATTATTTGCTATGTAAAATTTTCTTTTACTTTCTATTAGATATTTATATTTGCTTGTTCTCCATAGAATTTTAATTTTCAGTAGAGTATGAAAGAATTCACATTTCTCAAATAACAAAATACAGTCAAAATAATTTTAATGGATTAGTAGCAACAAAATATAATGGGCCCTTATTATGATGCTCCCATTTGGTATGATATAAAACAAATGAAATTTTTGCTGATCACATTTTACTTATAATCTGTTGAATATAAGATGAGGAACAGCGCATTTGACAAATAACTCTGAATTGTGTTTAAGCATTTTTAATACCTCGGCCAATTATGCAATTAAAATATCTTACACTATGTTTTATAGTGGCTTTTAAAGAAAAGAACAGACCTAAAAGAAACTGGAGCTTCAGTATGAGATGGCCAGCCATGAATGAAGTACCTTGCTTTTTCTCTTAATTTAAACAGACTGCTCAGTAAAGTAGTGTTAAAAAGTCACTTGTAAGTTTGGTGAAAGTACCAAGTTTTTCAGTTTTATAGTTATCTATAAACTTGCTGTTGGCATGAGACTTTTTCCAAAAAGCAATAATTTTGGACTTGCTGTAATTAAACTTATGTCATTATCTGCTAGAAATGATGGTAAGAAATCTCTCAGGTGTGGGAACAATCAGATCACCAAAAGGATGTAGGGATGCAGATCACCAACAATGGCCATGATACACACTCACATTCTCTCACACAGGATGCCAGTTGCATTTGGTTCAGAGAAGTAACTGAGGCTGTTGCTTCAGAATAACCAGCAAAAGCTATATTTATTTCCAATTAAATTGACAGATGAGTGGGGCGTGTACATATCTGTGTCCATGACTACAGTGTTTATGAGAGTTAATTTTTCAGTGCTTTCAAATCACAGTGAAATGCTATTAGTTAGCAGGTATTTCACACCTATAGAATTGAGCATGTACAACATGACAATAGTAAACAGATGTAAAATATGTGATTCCAGTATAGATAGTTAATTCAAATTACTGTTTATTCTGAGACAATGTGTAATCCCTAAGAACAGCTAGGGATACAGTCAAAATTAATAAAGATTTGATTCAAACAGTAGAGACCTCTTAATAAGGAGAAGTGATACTTCATTAACCAATGTGACAATTCTACATTCAAAAGGAAAACTAACCTACTAAGGGTCAGGACAGGGTTCTGTTTTTTTTCTGTTTTTTTTTTTTTTTTTTTTTGTCTTTACAGGAAAATAGAAGTGCCTTGAAAAACTGGAAAAAACATCACTGAGTAAAGAAAAATATGATCTGGTGGTTCCAGTATTCCATACAGCATAAAACTCACTACCTAAGAATTATTATCTCTTTATTTCTCAAAAAGGTTGAAGTAATGACTCAATTAAAAATTAAGGCTGGTTTTGGAATTGGATTGTGGCTCTCTCTTTCTCTAAATTCAAGCACACTCTTAAAAGAAAAATTCAGAGTCTCTGCACATATCAGATGAGCTGCCTGGTATGGACCAGAAGAAACTAGGGACTATTGTTGTCAAAATACCTCTCCCCTCATACTTATTTTTGACTCTTTGGGACCTTTCTTTAGATATATATCTTAAATTTTAAACTTTCTGTTTTGGTATTAATAATGTCAAATTTTACACAGTGAGCAACAATTTTTTTTTAACAGCAGTCTCTGACATCTCAAAAAGTAAGATAGAACCCTATAAGAATGACTCTATCTGGTTCATAATATTGCCACTGAACCAAAAATTACTTCTCAAAGATCGACTTTGAACTACAAACTACTGTGGACAATTTCTATGGTAGCAAGCTGACATGGCCTACCTTCTTACAACACTCAAACTGAAAGCCAGATAAGAACTTCAGATAAGCCTTACCCATTACTACCATTTGCATTGGTAGAGATTCTTGTATACGGATACAAAAATAAAATTATTTTTGTGTTCTTGTCTAAGATAATTTGTATATTAATACAAGTTCAAAATTGTATTTGTCATATTGTATATGTTCCTGTTCCTGTTTACAATATTTTTGCATGCTGATGAAAATGTAGAATTATTTTTGTCATACTGTATGAATGTTTCTACTTCTATTTAAGATATTTTGTATTTTATACAAATTAAGGATACTTTTGTAATATTTCACTATGAATTTTATCTCTGATAAAGACATTTTATATATTGTTACAAGTTTGAGATCACTGAGCTTATGTTGTGCACATGTTTGAAGATCATTTATTTTATAATGTGAAGCTTTAGTCTTTTTAATTTTTACTTTTATATTGAACTGTACATTTTTCTCTGCTCCCCTCCCTACCACTCCCCTCCCCTTCAACCCTCTCCCCTTGTCCCCATGCTCACAATTTACTCAGGAGAGCTTGTCTTTTTCTACTTTCCTGTAGATTAGATCCATGTATGTCTCTCTTAGGGTCTTCATTGTTGTCTAGGTTCTCTGGGATTGTGGTTTGTAGGCTGGTTTTCTTTGCTTTATGTTTAAAAACCACTTAAGAGTGAGTACATATGATAATTGTCTTTCTGGGTCTGGGTTACCTCACTCAATATGATGTTTTCTAACTCCATCCAATTGCCTGCAAATTTCAAGATGTCATAAATTTTTCTGCTCTGTAGTACTCCATTTTGCAAGTGTACCAAAATTTCCTTATCCATTCTTTGGTCGAGGGGCATTTAGGTGGTTACCAGGTTCTGGCTATGACAAATAATGCTTCTGTGAACATAGTTGAGCTCATGTCCTTGTGGTATGAATGCACATTTTTTTGGATATATACCCAAAAGTGGTATTGCTGGGTCTTGAGGAAGGTTGTTTCCTAATTTTCTGAGAAATTGCCATACTCATATCCAAAGGGGCTGTACCAGCTTACACTCCCACCAGTAATGCAGGAGTGTTCCCTTTACCCCACAACCTTTCCAGTAGAAGCTGTCATCAGAGTTTTTGATCTTGGCCATTCTTGCAGGAGTATGATAGAATCTCAAAGTTGTTTTGATTTGCATTTCTCTGATGACTAAGGATGTTGAGCATGTCCTTAAGTGTCTTTCAGCCATTTTAGATTTATAAGAACTTTAAATCTTTGAAGAAAGAAATTGAAGAGACACCAGAAAGTGGTAAGATATCCCATTCTCTTGGTTAGGCAGAATTTGCATAGCAAAAATGCCAATCTTACCAAAAGCAATCTATAGATTCAGTATAATCCCCATCAGAATCTCAGAAAAACTTTTTACAGACCTTAAAAGAACGGTATTCAACTTCATATGGAAAAACAAAAAACCTAATGATAGCCAAAACAAGCCTGTACAATAAACGAACATTTGGACTTATCACAATCCCTAACTTCAAACTCTGCTACAGTACTGAAAACAGCCTGGTATTAGCATAAAAACAGACAGGAGGACCAATGGAACTGAAATAAAGACCAAGATATTAATCCACACACCTATAAACACCTGACTTTTGACAAAGAAACAAAAAAATATAAAATGAAAAAAAAGCATATTTAACAAATGGTGCTAGCATAACTGGATATCAACATGTAGAAGAATGAAAATAGATCCATATTTATCATGATGCACAAAACTCAAGGGAAGCTTTAGTCTTTAAAATATATAGGTTATTAAAAATTACAGGTCAAAATTCACCCATGTTTGTTATTCTTATAGTTGTGTTAGGTTTGCTAGATGCACAAAGATCATTTAATATATATAGGTAGTCTTCAAATACTTCAATGACATACATAATATGGCATTTAAATATAGAATAACTTTGAATTCTGTTGACATGAGACATGACTGTTCCTGATAGCACTAATCTATTCCCAAGAGGATGTTGGGCACTGAAGACACTCCATATGGAAATTCTCTTCTTCTTGGCAAACCTGGCCCATTGGATAAAGAACTGTCCTTAACTAAACTGTTGACAATAAGCACACTCTCCAAATGGACAAGCAGGACTCAAGGAAAAAAGACTGCTGAACTTTGCTACGACAGGGTAGGACAGTCTTTTGAATTTTCCTGCTTCTGAAAATAGTCTGTCAGATATTCTATAACCAAAGTTGTTTGCAGAGAGATTTTGAGTGACTGTCTAGGTAGCCAGCTGTTTCTGTCAGTTCTTGAATCATTTGGAAGTCACTTACTTGTACTTCCTGCTTACTCAGCTAAAATTATTTTCTTTCTCAGGCCTTTGATGGGGTTAAAGACTGGATAGTCAGAATTACAATCCTCTTGTCTTTTAGCAGGATAGGACAGTTATTGGAATAATCTCTGTAATTTGCAAATTACATATGGCCTGGACATTTAGAATGTGTTTCTTGCTTGATGCTGTTCTTCTTGGTTGTAGTTCCATCTTTGCTTATGTTATTACCTTTTTTCTCTTCTACACAATATTTGATCATTGTTATTATTGTCTATAGTTTTATGTTAGGATTAAAACCTTCTTATTTAGAAAAAAAGTGTAGTGTTATGGTATTTCTACCCCATTTACCAACGATTTATGGGGATTATAAACACTAGGGCATGGTCTTGTCTGCATATATGATCACTTAAAAGCTGATAGGAGGGCTTTCTTACTCTCTTGCTCTCATGTTTTCTCTTGGCGTGGTTGGAGAACAAGTGGTAGAGAGATGGGGGTTGGTGCTCTTCATCCCTGGGCAGAATGGCTGGATGAAGGCAGTTGGATCTGTGGCAGCATTTGATTTGTTCTGTATCTAGGACTTTGTCTTTTCATTGCACCCCTTAATAAATTGGTTATTAGACTTTTGTGGGTTTTGCTTCAGACTGGAGTTTCCTAGATTTTTGCTGTTGAATGATACCTGAAAGTAAGACATAACAGTGATCTAAAAGTGAACAGAAAATATGGTCATTAAAATCATGCAATAAAATCACAAAGTAGCACATTGAAAGTGAGTCTCTTTGAGCTTTCTTTATTCTCATGAAGTATAATTTGTGGATTATGCTGTGGGATAGTCCTTCTGTAGGCTATGAATATATATTGCTCTCAGTGGTTGATAATAAAGGCTGATTTGGTCTACAGTCAGGCAGATTAGGCTAGGCGGGAAAGCAAAAGAAGATACAGGAAGGAAGAAGGGTGTATTCAAAGAGATGTAAGCAAGCTGCCAGAGGAACAGGATCTACTAGAAAACAGATAAAGCCACAAAGCCATTTGGAAAAAATGTAGATTAATAGAAATGTGTAAATTTAAGTTATAAGAGCTGTTAATAATAAGTCAAACATTCTGCAATTAATACAAACTTTTCTGTAATTATTTGGGACTGAGCAGTGAGGACAGAAGCAAAAACTCCACCTCTATTTACCAAAAATTAGTGCGGTATTAACAAGTATAATGAACCTAACAAGTCAAGGGAACAGCACACAGGAATGCCAGTGAAGGAGATATGGAGATATGGATATCTAAGGGGATTTAGTCTTTTTTTTATCTTAAGAGAGGAGGAAAATGTCTATATTAAATTAGTCTTACTACTTTGGAGATAAGAATATTATTTTGACTTTTGGTTGTCCTATTTCTTCAACCTGGTGTCGGTTCTTCAGTTTAAATTAATCCCTTGGTATGAGCTTTGGATTTATGATCCATGGTCTGTTCTTCTCAATCACCTTCAATGAATTACTTTTGAACTGACAAAGTCAAAAGAGTTTGACACCTAGGCCTCTTGAGATAAAGATTAATTGCAAATTATTTAGTTGGGTATATAGAGAAAACAGATATGTTCAGAAATCAAGAAATATGAAAAGCATACATTCCACAGGCCACTGTTTCAAAGACACTAATATTTCTAATAGCGTTGTATTCTCTAATCCTTACATGTCAATATCTTCTACACATGTTTTGCTTTTAATTTTTAAATTGCTTTAAACTTTTCATATAATATGCTTTGATTAGGTTCTCTCCTACCCTCTCTGCTCAGCAAAACAGATGTTCTTTTCTCTCAAAAACAAACAAACAAATAAACCCTACTACTGAGTCAATTCTGTGTTAGCTAATTACTCCTGAGCATGAGGACTGTCCTAGGAAGAGAAATAGAGTGTCACTTCATTGAAGACAAATATTGCACATTGTTCCAGGAGCTATCAATTACAATAAAGCTTCTTCTTAGGGGTGGGACTTGTGCCCTATTCTGCTTTTCCATGCTGGGATTTCATTTGGCTTGAAAATGTACAGGTTTGTATGTGTTGTTACAGTCTCTGAGCAATCTCATTTTTGATTGCATCATTTCTGATTGCATCATTGCATCATTTTTGACTTCTTGAAGATTTTATTATTTATATGTGTTTAGTTCAAACCAAGTTCACATTCTCACTGTTCTGTTTTATGCCCTCTAAACTTTCCTCTTCCCATTTCTGATGTTTTCCTTTTGAAAAGCCAGCTCAGTTCAGTTAGTGCCCTATTTGTGCATGGATGTCAGACCATTTCCTTCAGCATAGATAGCCTTTTATTGCCTTCATTCCTGCAGAAAACATTCTCTTTGCTTCCCGATCAACTATCAATTGTCAATAGTTTCTTAACTATAGGTAAAACTTTGCAAGGCTCTTCCCTGTCCATGCTGGATTTTGGTTGACTTTATCTTGTTCAGGTGTTTTCAGGCAGTCACAAGTGTTGTGTGTTCATGTGTGCAATGGCCCCATCATGCCCAGTAAATACTGTTTCACTGCAGAAGAAAACTACTTCTGGCTCTTATAATCTTAGACATCACTTTGATAATGATCTCTGAGTCTTACAGGGAGGTTCTTTGATATGAATGCTCATAACTTTTTGTAGAAAATTATCTCTAGATTTGATATATTGTTTATAGTATTAGCACTGATAACCATTTAAACAAAGAATTTTATTTCATTTTACAGGTCAATAATAACTAGATCTTCTCATTTGTCAATTCTGGTAACAACACATCAAGATAATTAGTTTATTTTCCCAGCTGCAGTAGAAATAGAATTGAGAGAATATGTTTTTTCTAATTGAAGTTTTAATATTAAAAGAACCAGAAATAATATACTTGTATATATAATTATATAATGTGCATAATGTGAAATTTTTAACCTATTTTACTTACGTACAACAGCTTGAAAAATGCTTGTACCTCTTCTGTTAGTACCTCTTATAATGGAAAAGATAATGGATTTAAGGGTCTATATTCTAAACATAATTTATGTAGAATTGACTCCACTTGTGTTTTAAATTAGATTATATGGATTTCATTAAGGATGAAAATGGAGAAACTGCCTCAAGGACAGTGTGTGATAAGTATGGTTTCAAAGTCTCCTAATGAATTGGGAGTACATTTTTCTTAATAAAACTATATTAAGTAATTAAAATATCTTCTCTCAAGGTTAAAGTTTCTCTTTTTCATTTAAAAAAGATAAAAGAAAAATGTAACTTATTAAGTTTACAACTAGAAACATTGGTGCTCTAAAAATATTCTGAGAAGTATACATAATCCGTTTTTATATTTCACTGATTTTAAGATATTCAAATGAATATAATAAGTAGTAGAGGTAGAAAAATTATGGAATAAAACCATTGGCCAAAGTCTTATTGAGTTAACACATTGACTGGAATTCAGTTTCCCTTGCACTCAGAACAGTAATTATCCCTGGTCCCTACACCAGAATTGCCTACGTTGTATTTAAATCACAATATGCTGGCTTTTAAAGATTCATTTTACTACGTAATCAAGAGTGAAAAATTAACAGTAAAGTGGTGCTGTGATGTGAAAAGACTGGTTTGATTTCGCACTATACTTGCCAGTGACTGTTTGATGGGTCCAAGTTATGCTGGAAAGAGCTGCTTGGGGTTATAAATATCAGCCAAAATAATGAAATAGTGGCTGTGTCAGAAATCAACCTCACCTGACTTCTCTATTGCTTGCGGGAGAATGTAGAGTGACCTTCCTTCGCTAACATGATCTTGGAGCAATTATTGTAGTGCATCTCTCTCTAAAGGGCAAGATATGTGAATCCAATGCCCATCGATAAAAGCTTTTCCCATAAACTCACCCTATTAATTAAATCAAATGTAGCTTTTAAATGGATGAGACTGCAAAGATAAATTGTTCCTCAAGCTTAGTATATTTATCAATGAAATAACATACAGCATAACAAAGAGAATTAAAGGCCGTAAGAAGAGGCCTGACAGGTGCATTCAGTGGCCATTATGTGTTCCTTTCAGTGTAACAGTAGATTTCATGAGGAAAATTAAACAAGCAAGCAAACAAAAACTTAACAGATTATATGAAATGTATAAAATATGATTGCATGCCATGTCTAAGAGTGAACTTACGGGAACAGAAACAGCATTAGCTAACATTAAAAATGCTGAATTAAAAAAATGCTTGAGACTGCTTTACAAAAAGATAAATGCAAATTTTGATATATCTAATACATATAGTTTATTTGCAGCATCTCTGTACACACATAAAGTGCTGAAATGTGTAAGCTAAGATACATTTATGTTGTTCTGGAAGATAAATACAACTTCTCTTCCTCCTTTTTGCTTTTTGGTTTTTCAGGACAGGGTTTTTCTGTGTAGCCCTGGCTGTCCTGAAGCTGGCTCTCTCGACCAGGCTGGCCTCTACCTCAGAGATCTGCCTGCCCCTTTCCCCAGAGTGATACGATAAAGACATGTGCCACCACCACTGTACTAAAGTTCTTTTTTATACACTATTATAAAAACAGGCAACATAAAATGATAAGTGTATTTTACTTAATTTAAAAATATATTTAATCCAACGTATATTTAGGATCAAATATCTGAAAAGTATGCAGACTGCTTGTGAACACTCCTTGGAAATTTAGAATGAGCCAAAAATAATGGTATTGATTAAGTATTAATGAAAATATTGGATTTTTTTAGTGATTAGTAAGTGTTTTTTAACATTCAAAATGCAATGTTAGCAGAGATGATTTCACATGGTCCTATAGGATAGTATTTCACGCACCCTGGTCTTCAGATAAATAATTCCACTTATTCTAAAGACTAAGAATAGTTGAATTTAGGATAGGCAAATAAATATCCTGCCTCTTCTAAAATATTTTACAGTAATTTCAAAGAAGTAAGAGGTCAGGGAGTGAAAGAGATCACTTTTGATATTCTTAGTCATGATATCAACATGCATTAGTCAAGTAAGATCTTTAGAAAAATTAATATTTTCATAAATATTTGATGCTACACTTTGAAATTAAAGATCATGTATCTGTTAGTGAGTAAAGCTATTCCTTTTACAAAGCTATCATATTCTCTCCTTTGTACATTGTTATTAAGAGCCCTAAGATCTTCTTAGATACTGAGGCATGGGTGGGTAAACAAGTAGGTTTGGGCTTAGACTGACGTTGAATCATCATTAGACTTTCCCTTTCAGCAGGAAGGCAGCAACAAGCAATCTCAGGTTTCTTTTGAAATTTAATATGTTTATCTACATAACTCTGTTTTGTTGAATGAAAATATATTTGAAGATATCAAAATGTGAATATAATAATTGTCACATTTTTTGTCTTCATGAAGTTTATGATCTATCAACTATTTCTTTGAATTTTTGTCATCAATGCTTAATGTCATAAATCTTCTGAAATTATCTTAATCTAGGATCAAACACCCTCTATACAAATTACATACAATTGTCAGATTTTTGTCTTCATAAATTTCACCCACATTTAGAGTAACACACAGTAATAAAATGGCTTTTTTTGCATGACGTTAAGAGGTTATTTAACAATATTGTAGTTTAATATAGATATTGAAACTTGGAAAATAAAATTATGGAACTTGGAACCTGTGTACACCATTTGAACTTACATACATGCAAGAAAAATAATTATACACATAAAGTAGAAATCAATAAATCTTTAAAAATAGAAGACCAAGTTAAGACACTAGAAAGATAATTTCATTCTTTATTCTTAAGGTTTTTATTTAGTTCCCAAGTTTGTTATTAATTATTTTAATGTACAGATATTTCATTTAATTTTTTAACTAACTTCATGTATGTTTACATGTTAACAATGCACTTTTATTAGATTTACCTCCCATTATTTACTGTTCTCCCCCTGCTTCTCCTTCTAAAATCTTTTCTTTCCGATTAGGTCTTCTCCTGCTTTCACATCTTTTTATGTGTAACCCGGTTAGCATATTGAGAGTTGCCTTCATGAATATGAGCAGGGGACTGTTTACTCCTATTTGGACAACTTACCTAGAGAAAATTCCTCACATTCTCCTGGCAATTCATTAACTGCCAGTAGCCTTGTAAAGAGGAGTGGAACCCCATGAAACCACCCACAGTGAAATGTTGATATACCCAATAACGTGTGGGTCTTCTGTAGGTTACATAACTGTAGACTCATGATTGCAACTCATGATATCATGTTATCCAAGTAACAATGATTGATCCTACTGTTCCCCATCCTCTGGCTCTGACTTCTTTCCATCTCTCTTCAGTGATGCTCCCTGTGCCTTGGCGGCATGTTGTAGATATTCTATTTAGGACTGAGCACTCTGCTTTTACTTATTTTGAACATTTGACTGGTTATGACTGATTCATTAACTGCTACCATCTGCAACAAAGCTTCTCTGACCAAGGCTGAGAAGAGCCCTCCTCCATGGGTATAAACAATTTTGAAAGCAAATTGGCATGTTAATTTAGTAAGGAAAAAGTACAGGATGTTTCCACCAAGGGCTTGTGGCCTCCTCAGCCATGGGCTTTCGATGAGGGTTACAGCATGAACTATCATCACCAGATGAAACAGATGTCCTTTGTGTTCTATTTTAATTAGAGCTAATGACCCTAAGGAAGACTGAGAAAATTACTCTTTATTTCCCAGTTTGTGACTGCACATTGCATGCAAGACATCGAACTCTTTAGCCTTCCCTTGCTCTTGCACTGCGTTCTCACTTGCTGACTTCAGTGCTTGAGTCTTCATTTCCTTCAATGTCTATTCACCACTAATATTAGTCAGCTTTTAAAAAGCTTATTTGTTTTCCTGATCAACAATTTTCTTTGTATTCGCAGAATCATCATTTTTATACAACTTTCCACTAACCACTACTTATTTTACCTAAGCTCCCTACATAAAATAACAAACTCCTTTGTCTATCAAATTGCCACTGAGTTAATAATGCTGCAGCACCAGTTTTCTATATGTCCCTTCTGTCTGTTTGACAACTTACTAGTCCTTATCTGGATTTTAGTGACTCTCCCAATTCTTTAAGTTCTGAGCTAGCTTTGTAATGAAATGCTTGCTTTACTAAGCGTTTTGTATATATATTTATCCCCACTACGTGGTTGTACTTCAGAAAATTTCCCTCTCTATATATATCTATTCTTAAAACTATTATTTTATAACTTTTTGCTTATTAAAACCAAGAAAATTTCCAAAGTTCACTTAACTTTGGGTTCTTTGCTGCCACTTGTCCCTGAAAAGAAACCTTACTTTATGATCATGATCAACTATCATCAAATATTTTCAAATTTGATTTGATATTTTTTTCCTTCTTGACAGTCAAACTTACTTTTGAATGGTAATATGTAAACACAATAATTACTTATTGTTTTATAGACTTGTGAATCAGTAATACAAAAGACTTTATTCAGTTTTGAAAAATGATCTTCATATGTTTATTCAGTAGGTAAGCCTATAATTATTTTGAAAATCTCTATTAGAAAGAAATCATATTCCCTCATCCTAGCTAACAAACTAAAACTTGCTATGCGATTTTGATTTGTATTTGATTTTGATTGTCCCACATAATGAGATTATTACCTCACAGTCAGAAGACTCCTCATTGAGAAAAGGCAGTAAGGTAAAATGTGGAGCAACATGGGTCTCCACTTAACCCTGAGAGGAAGCCGAGAGCTACATTGATAATCTAGATTTGTTTGGAATTCACTTAAAGTACCATAAAAAGTCATTTAAAAAGATAATTTCTCATGCCTGCCAAAGGAGTCTTTGGCCTATGGCTCTTTGGGGAATGTTGTCAGTCCAAGTAGAATAACTTCTTTTAATACATATTAAAATAATAAAAATAACACATATATCTATTGTATATGATTTTAGGTAAATCTAAAATAATATAATTCTTTGAGGCTTTACCAGACATCATTGGTGCTATTTTTTCCTCCTTCTCCTTCTGTCTTGATTTCAGTCTCTCCTCTTCAGTTGGAGCCAACACCCCATTATTCATTTCATACTTCATATCTATATATTGCTATTTCCTTCTCAAGCTCCTTGACCCAATTGTTGTCCCTTTACAGCTTCCTGGTTTCTCTGGTTACTTCTTGTTGTATACTCACAACTGGGATCTGGAGCTCAAAAATATAGATGAGAGAGAGCATGTAGCATTTGCACCTCTGTGTCTGAGCTGCCTCACTCAATATACATTTTAGGGATATATCCATTTTCCTTCAAATTTTATTTTTCTTTGCAGATGAATACTGTTCATATGTACTACATTTTCATATGTAGTCCATATTTAGCACATTTTCATTATCAATTTACTTGTTGTAAGACACTTAGGTTGTTTTGATTTCCTTGCTATTTGACGAAGGAGGCTATGAACATTGCTGGACAACAGGATGGCCAGTCATTTAGTCATATACTGAAGAGTAGTATAGTTTGGTATAATAGTATAGTTTAGCAGATTGCTTTTAACTCAGAGGTTTTGAGCTAGATCTGACCTGATAGCCTCTTTCCTGTGATCTAACTTTTGTGGTTCCTGAAAATAATATGCAAGCTGCCAAGGGAGGGAAGCAATTAAAGTATCTTACACAGTTGCAAAGCCTATGAATCACAACAATTACCAGCATGACATGGTATGCATAAATGGGCAGTAAGTGGCACTCACATATTAGTTTAATTGGACTTAAGGCACACTCAACAGGAGAGAAAGCAAGCTTGGTACTGAAAACTTAGCCAGCTTCTTGGGGCTAGTCAGGTCATGGACATTTTAGAAAAGAATCTATTACTGTCACTTTGCTAAACCAGCATAATTCCTAATTACATTCTTGTCTTATCCTTATACTCAAAGGTAAGTGTAGCCATCAGCCCATACTCTTTACAGCAAATGGAGAATATTATAGAAAACCAGAACTGGACACAATGCAGAAACTGAACTTCAGCCCCAACAGATGTGTATACATCACAGTTCCTCCACCTATGGTTCAGAGAACATTATGGGTAATGAAACAGGAAGATTGTAAGAGCCAGAGGACTAGGAAGTCAGTTGTGGAACAGTATCTCTTAGAAATGACTTCATAAGTGAGATAGTAGCAATGGTAGTATCAGTGGACCTTTTAATCTGAAGGCAGATGTTTTAACAGGTTCCTCTCTCTAGTAGAAGAATGGCAGGAAATAAATGGTTGCTGGGAGAAGGAGAATTTGCCTCTCCTAGGAATGAGATCCCCTTACTGGTTGGTCAATGCAGAATGGTAAGCCTTGAAGCCATATACGCACCACAGAAACAGGTTTCATATATGTGTATGTATTATGTGTATGTGTGTATGCATGTATATATACATATATTATATGTGTGTATACAAACATATTACTTACATATATATTGCATTTTTATATATGTATGTAAAAACAATAATCAAAGTTAAATACCAACATCTTGAGAGTTGAAAGAGACATGGGAAGGGTTCAAGGGAGGATAGCTTGGAGTGACTGGAGAGAGGAAAGTGAAGAAGTAAAACTGTGTAATTATATTTCAATTAAAATGTATTTTAAAAAGTAGAACAAGGTTTCTAGGGCCAACTATTATCTTCACATAATAGGTGCATTACTAACTAGCAGAGTGGTGTTCAGAAAGACAATTAACATTTCTATAAATAAACATCCCTGTCTACAAAAGAAATGTAAGAAAGAACATGCCACAGGAAGTTTGTGGGAGGAAGAAAGGAATTAATTTGCTTAAATAACATAAAAATTATCTTGTTTTGTAAAATAGTGATGTGTGTATCAATGTATACTGAGATGTATTATGCTTTTACATACAAACATATAAACATGAGGGGATTGGCACATGTATATTGAGTATACACATACATATTTGTACATATGTGAAAATAATAATTACAGTAGAATTGGTCATAAATTCAAAAAGGAGTGTGGGAGACATAGGATGTGTTAGGATTGGAGATGATTTCGATACAGTACTTATATATGAGAATTCTCAAAAATTAAATTATCAAATATAATAATGTAAAAATAACTGAATTAAATTTATATAAGATCAAAAAGATTTAAATAACAGGCATATCATTTGGTCTATATGTGATTAATTAACATTATCTTAAATAATTGCCTTAAATTACAAAAAGTAAAAACAAGTACACATTTGTAAATTGATGCTATTCAGTTAACAAGTAATCCTATATGGAGGAACTGGCCCAGCAGTGTACCTCCAGCCGGAAGAATCAGTGAAGGGAGACCTAGCAGCATGTGAACTTTATGATGAGGTAGAACATTCCATGGCATTATGCTCAAAATGCAGGTTTAAGATAGCCTGCAGTTTGTGGAAGCTATTTGCCATTCATGTATTACAAAGATTTAGACCTAGACTTTTATATCTTTTGCAAGTTATAAGTAGTCATTAGAAATACTAAACCCAAAGTAGACTTTCAATGTGCTTTAAATAAATGAATTAGGCATCATCTTGAACATTATTGGAAACATTCACATTAGCAATTATCTCTATAAGTCACAGATTTTCATCTGCAAGATAATTAGCATTGTTAATAATGATTTTGCACAGTGTCAATTTTATCAAATGTAAACTATTTACAGTTAAACACAAGTAGAGTGAGAACATTTTATTCTCAAAGAAGTAGTCTTCTTAAATAGGAATCTAAATAAATGAAATAACTAATGGTTAAAGTCCAGCCTTAAGACCAATGGCATTTTATTTAACAAAATATATTACAGAAGAGGTTGAATTAGAAATTCATTGTGCTTTCATCAGTAGCATTTCAAAAGCAGTTTACCAGAAATAGAAGTGATGAAAGAATTGTTTGCTATTACACTATTTTGTAGAACATTTTCATTTTACTTTCCACTTTCTGTTCATTAGAAATTACTCATCATCATTAGGAATGAATGAACAAATTTTTTTGATTAGAATTCTAACCTTCACTAACATGCTGACCTAACATTTTTTTTCTGGTGAAAGCAAAATTCAAATTAATTGTAGGCACAAGTTTCTTTGGTTTAAGTTTTTAATACTATGCGGATCAAGATTCTATGAAATAAAGATTCTTTCTGTCTTCCTATGTTTCATAATGAAAGTTCCCAAGTCTTTGATTACAACACTTCCTGTCCAATAGAGAACTGAAATGGTCCCCTTGCTGTTAGTTTTCTTACAGAAATATCACTTCGATTATTAGCTCAGAATTGAAAATATTAATTAGTCTGGTTCATAGAATATTTTATGAAAAGTTCAATAGAAATGTGTGAAAATTTACTAATTCCTGTGATGGTTGCCAGTATGAAGGGGAAATAAATAGAACTGATGATATCTCCTTACTTATTGTTGTCAATCACATGATCCACCAACGAGTTATGAACCTATTGACATACTTTTAGACAAGTGCCTTTGGAAACTTTGGATCTTTCCATTCCAACTTTGGCTTTTGCTTGTTTGTTTGATGTTTTTGTTGTTGCTGTTCTGAGACCAAACCTCTTTATGCAACCAGACTAATAAGGCCACCATCATGTTCTGTCTCAGCAAGCTGAGCTCTGAGATTTCAGGTGTGCCATCATACCAGGCTTCTATGACATCTTGACATGGCTTCCATAATTTGTTGGAGATTAAAAGGAATAAAGGAAACTCAATTAGACAAACACTGCAAATTGATCTTCAGCAATCACTTTCAGATTTACAGTGCACATTCTGCTTACTTTGAATTTTCACAATTTCCATCTCCTGCGATAAATTTTAATCAGATACTTTGTAGGGAGTTACTTGCCTCTGAAACGTTCCAAAGTGTCATTGTTGCCAAGGAAACCACTCCCCTATTATCTGTGCGTTCACACTGCCTCACCGTGTGACTCATTTTTCTCCTTTATCTTGCTCGTTCCATGATTCAACTGGAAGCTTGTCATCCAGGAGTTAGAACAAAACAAATCTCTATCTCTCCTTCAAGTATACTCTTCTTTTAAGCAATGCATAGCGCAAGCTTCAATAGGGTTTATTAGACATTGTCTTTTGTATTTTATGTAAAAAAAATAAACAAGAAATGAGAATCTTGACTTGTTTTCTACTTTGCCACATTGGATGATCTGAAGTGTGTGTCTGAAGCAATTCTTTTGATCTACTAGGTATATAAAAGTTCTGTAAAAATATGAAATGTGCTGTTTGAATAGCTGTAGTATGGCCCCTTTGCATATGTATTATCAAAAGAAAACTGGCAATGGAAACAGAAACATTAAAAGGAAATGCTGAAATGGTGGGATGCCTTTGGGTTATGCCTATTCTAAGTATTCATCTGTTTACATTCTCATTCTTTCTTACTCCTGGAAGTATGCCGCTGAGAGAATACCTCATTCCCAACCACTTACTCATTTCTGAGTATATGCTAAGTGTTTGCTTTTTTACTCTCTATATATTACATGTATATATTTTAATTATTTATATGGATTCTAGTCAAGAAAAACAATATTCTTTTTTGATAGCCTTAACTTATTGGATGCTGAATAAGGAGAACTGTACAGAGATAGATTAACTGACCAACTGATCAACATGTTAATTTTGATTATTGAGGATGATGTTATTTGACTTTTGATACAGAAAAATCTGATACAAATATATTCATGTTCTATATTTATACACATACTCCTACATATGTGTGTTTGAGTGTGTGTGTATGTATAACCTCACTGTATAACTACAATATACATATTCAAATATGTATGGTTGTTTATATTAAGAATGTGACACTTTTATTGAAATTAAGTTTAAATTATAAGGTTCTCACACACTGAATTGTTTTTCTTCAAATGTATGAATAAATACATATAAGGAAAGTAAAACCTCAATTAACTGGGATATTGAAGAGTGATTGCTTGAAGGTATACAAGAAAATCCAATTGCTAATTATTACTCTTCTTTCATATTTATTAGTAAAATTTATTTTTATCACAAAACAAAAGGCATATTTTACTGGAATACCTTGATATGTTGATATGTGTATATAAATAGAAATATTTCAATCATATTAAATATATTTACTTGAAAATTCATCATGTTTTTATTCTGAAAACTCAAAATATTTTTTTAGGTTTTTAAAAATACATAACTGCTATCTTATTCATCCCATTGTATAATAGCACACAAGAACTTCTTACTTTGGTAAGTAATAGCTGAGTTCCCTTTGTCCATTATTGCCTTGATGTGGGATTCCCCTCTGTATGCTATGAATATGTTTTATTACAATTGGTTAATAAAGAAGTTACTTTGGCCTATACCAGGGCAGACTATAGCCAGGCTGGAAGAGATATATATAGAGAGTAGACAGAGTCAAGTAGATGCCAGGTAGCTGACAAAGGAGAAGGGCATGCTAGAACCTTAGGAACCTTACCAGTAGGCCACACCCTCATGGCAATACATAGATTGATAGAAATGTGTTCGTTTAAGATGTAAGAGCTAAGTAGGGATACGATAGAGTCATTGACCAAACAGTATTTTAATTAATATAGTTTCTGTGTCATTACTCGGGTCTGGACAGCCAGGAAATGAACGATCCATCTTCACCTACATTTCCTATCCTACCCACTTCTTACTCTCACTCACCTTTGGGAACAACCATTGTGTTCTTGACATCTAGAAGATTAACATTTTTGTATTTACTATGAGGGAGACAGATCAGAACCCTTTTTTTGTCTAGTCTTATTTTATTTGAGACACTGGAATTCAATTTCCTTTGATGTTGCAAATGATGAAAGCATTTTAAAGTCTTTCTGATATATAATATTCTTCCACTACATAGAATCATTTTCTTATTTCATTTCTTTTTAGTAACCAACCACTCATGAGTGGATTCCTAAGCTTATAATAATTTTAGTTTTAATTTTTTTTGAGAAAACTTCACTTTGAAAAAATCATAGTGGTTGTTTAAATTCCCAGCAACCTTTACCAGATATTTTCTTTACATCACATCGCAAGCTTTGATCTCTTTTGAAAATCAGCACTCTTCTGGAACTAGGTGGTATCTCATGGATTTTCTTTGACTTTCCCTGACGATAAGTGATAGTCAACATATTATCATTTACATTTGCCTATTCATGTCATTTTTAGAAAACTATCTCTCTAATATGTTATCAAATTAATTGCTAAATACTAACAAAATCCATTTGCATATCAAAAAGATTATTACTGTTATCCCAGACCTGAAAGTGTATTCACTGTCCGCAAACCAAATCAAAGTGATGTTATACATGCGACATCCACAAAATTATTCTATTGAGTTGTTTTGTGTCCATTTTGTGGACGAAAACCCTGAGTGCCTCAGTGGAGACATACAAACAACTCAATAGAATAAAACTCAATATCTCTGCATGATATTTAGTATGAAAAGGAAAATCAGCCAACACAAAAACATATCAGCAAGGCCACGAATAATAATCCAAAAACGAATATACTGAATTGGGAAAAGTGTAATATAAGGATCAGTGAGATGGCTCAGCAGGTAGACTTTCAGTTGGTGATTTTTCTCTCTTCCTTCCTTGTTTGATGTCTGGTTTTCTTCCTTTGTCTTGTTGAATGGTTGTGTTTTGTGCTTAACTTTTCCCCAAATACTCATCTATATTTTGCCAAACTTTGCTATTAATTTCAATCCTATCTCATTTATTCTTTTTCTACTCTTTGTTGCTTCACTCCTTCTTTTAATCTTGTGTTTGACTTGTTCTTATGTTTCAATTTATTTCAAATACAGCAACATGCTGCTTGTGCTATTCCCCCTTTTCTCCGTGGGAATGGATTTTACTCAATACACTTCATGCTGCACCATGTAGAATTTGGTTCCTTATATTCATGATTTCAGTTGTTGAAAGAAATTGTTAAATTTCCTTAGCTTCTTATTTTATATCTTGTTTTAGAGAAAATTATTTGGTTCCCATGATTTGTATATTGTAAGATAAAGTTGTTTGATTTCCTTACATTATATACTAAAGTTATTTTGTTATTTGTTATTCCACTGCCTTGCCACTTGGAAAGAATACTCATTAATTCAATCTTTGAAAAAAATTGAACCTTTCTCGGTATTTTACTGTATGATGTCATGGGAGGTCTAATCTGACCCTCAGTTAAGAATGTTTATTCAACCACTATGGAATAGAATATTATATAATGATCTAGTTGACGTATCATAATAATCATCATTTATGACCCAGCAATTCTTAAGCATGCATGGGAAGCCCATTTATGTGGTTCTCCAGTTATTCCTGTCCTGGGAAGTCCTAGATGTTTGTGGTATTGCCATACGCAAGATTCCAGTCTTCCTTTGTGCTGTCTTTCCAGCATTTTGGGGGACTTCCTCTTTGCCTTATCCCATATGCTCTTCCAAACAGTGCTATCTTCAGGTATCTGCCATCATTATTTCTCCTAACATCGTCGAAGTATCTCAAGCTCTATTGCCATATCATGTAGTTTAATTCCTTCTGTAGATGGAGATGTTTCGAGATGTTTCGTAATGTCATGTTTGAACAATCTATCTCTTTGTGTGATGCCTAGAATTGTCCTGAGACATGCCATCTCAAGCACATTTGGCCACTGTTCTGAGAAGAATTTTATTATCCATATTTCAGAGTTGTAAAAATGACAACTCAAGACAAGTGTCTCATATGCTTGTAATTTTGTTGTTGTCGTTATATCTCTTACTGACCAAACCTTTTCTAGTGCCTGCAATGCAGCCCTCCCTATCACTATCCACCTCTTGGTGTCTGAAATAGTTCTGCTGTTAGTGTGTATACCTGTATGATAGCTACTGGATGTGTCATTGTCTGAAATCTGGCTGATATAATTCAGTCATTTACAGGTCTGTAGCCAAGTATGCATTTTTGAGCCAAACTGGATAGCACTGAAGCTACACTTGTTGCATATTTTCCATCTACACCTGAGTTTATGATCTTGCATCGGTTTACTAAAAGATCTTTTGTTCTTGTCCAATGCATTTCTGCCAATTCAGTTACATCACACCTGAAGTGACTGAGCAAGCCAGTTTCCCCAACTGTGTTAAGTGTTCTCACATTCCAGGTCCCTATTGTGGTGACTCAGTGTGAGGGAGTCCTGTATATTTCTATCATCTCCTCTTTCTCCTTTTGGTTATAAGAGAGAAACATCATCTGCCTTGCACTTAGGACATGGAAGTACTGGGGCACTGTCAGATTCCGGTACTTTAACCCAGGTGTTTCTGTTTAACTTATCCATATTGGGTTTCATGTTCTGAGTTGATGAGGAAGATTGACTATGTCTCTTCCTCTTCATGTAGTAGCATTTTGCTGATCAGCTGGAACTCTTTCCACCCACATACTAAATCCCCCAGGTTTCCAGAGTACCTAGCTGGTCCTTTCCAGTCTCACCATCAAGGAGGCAGCAACAAAGGAGACCAGTTGACCTATAATGGAATGTAATCCTTTTATTTCTTTGTTAATTGTCTTCATGTCTTGTGTTCATTGATGAAATTAAGGCACTAAACTTCCCTACTGTAACTAAATTGCAGTCTATCTTTCCCTTTAGTGGCTTAAATGTTTAGTTTGTACACTGTGTGTTCTAGTACAGAGAACAACACTGATTTTGATTAAAATCCATTTTGTATGACATAACTATTACCATTCCTGATTTCATTTAGATTACGATATGTGTAATATCTTATTTTATTCTTTCACTTTCAATATATGATCATTTTCAAAGATGCAGTTTTTCGGATAATTTATAGTCAGGCATATTTATGTGTACTACTGCTCTAAGTCTTTTAATCGAACAATTTCATATACTGACATTTAAGGACATTAATGAAAGGCAGAATATTTTAGTAGGCTTTTTATAATCCCCCTTCTGTTTTGTTTTGAAAACAGTGTCTCATGTTTTTGCAGATTGGCCTTGAACTTCTTGGAAACCAAGAACGATGTTCCTGCCTTTACTTCCCATGGGCTGGGATTGAGGAAGTGTGCGCTAACTCCCATTTTTATGTTCATTCACATCAAATCCAAGGCTTCATACATGCAAGGCAAGCCCTATAACTCAGTTGTATTCTTCAACTTTATAACTTTTTAAAAACAATTCTATTTATTTTTGAGGTTATTATATATAATCTGTCTGTCTCTCCATCTGTCCATCTGTCTGCCTATAAATACATTATTTCCCCCTCCTTCCTCTAAACCTTACCATATATTCCTCTTTGCTCTCTGATAAATGCATTGTATTTTTCATATGTAAACACATACACATATATTCATAAATATACAAATACATCTTGCTCAGTCTGTGTAACATTACTTGTATATGTATTTTCAGGGAAGAATATTGCTATTGGATAGTCAATTGGTTGTCTCTTTCCTTTGGAAGATTATTTCTCCTGCTCTAAGCATTTCATAGTTGCCTGTAATTCTCTTTGTAGGTTCTAGGCTTCATGAGTGCTTGTCTGCTCACTTTAGTATGTCCGTTTATGTCATCCTTGTTAAAGTCATATTCAGGAAATCATGTTGGTGAGGTTTTATAGATGTAGCATCTGAGATTGCAAGGAGACCGTCTCATACCAAACTCTCTGTTGTTCTAGCTCTTGTAATTATTATTTAACTCCTGCAATGCACATTGTCCCTTAGGTGTAGGAGTATTTTAGAGATCCATTGTGACTGGTCTCCACAGCTCTGCATTTTGACTGATTGACTGATTGTGATTTTCTATAGCCTATCTGTGTGGTTTCTATCTGTTGCAATGAAAAGTTTCCTTGGTGATGGATGAGGACTATTTACCTGTGAGTAAAAATACAACTATTCAGAATGTATTTAGGGATTATGCTGGTTTAGAAAAATGGTGGTTGTAAACTCTCCTCCAAGATCATAACTTCACTAGTCCTAGAAATTGGCTATGTTTCCAGTACCTTCCATGTTTTACCTCTTGCTGAGCAGGCCTTAAGTGCAACTAGAGTAACTAGATAGCTTTTAGTTACCGCCAAAGTATGTTCACAGTTATTTCTCTTGTTTGATCCCCAGAAGGATTAAGGATAATTCCAATTACTTAAGACAACTATAACTTGTATTATTGTAATATTATTTTCATTCCTTTCTTTCCTGCTCACACTCTGATAGTCTTCCTTTGTGGTGAAGTCATTTGTTGAATAATTTCATTGATCTTCCTTTCTTTATTACAGATTTTTGATTTTCTGGAATGAAGCCTTCAGAAATGTGTTTGGAGAGTTGGTAGTGACCCATGCATATAATTCCAACATTAAAGAGTAGCAGGAAGAGAATTATTCATTCAAGGCTTGTCTGAAGAACAGGGTGAAACTGGTTATTGTAAGAACCTTTGTTGAAATAACATCAGTTTAATTGGAACTAACACCTGCCACCAATTAATTCACAAGAAAGATATTACAAAATATCTTGGATAAAAGAGAATGTTTTGAATGAATGGTTCTGGCAAAATTAAGTATTCATGCTGTAAAATGAGGTAGACCCATGTCCCATAGGCCACTAATCAAGTCAAGATAGATAAAAGCTCTCCAAGATCTTGGCCAAACTTGCAGTTTCTGATGCTTCATCTTACTTCTCATAATTGTCTATCAGATAGCATATACTGCAATTATTACATTTCATTTACTTTACAGAATTTTAGTTTTTCTACTAACAATTGGAATGATGTTTCTGCTCTGCTTAGAGTATTGCCAAATTCTGTATTTGTGTAGCTTCACCAGCATTTAATCAATTAATATTATCCTTGTAATGATTCTTCTTACTCAATAATGTGATGTTAACTTAGTTTGAGGTCCATAGTTCAAGATACTTTATGGGAAAGTTCTAGTCAGGATGTATTCTCTTCTCTTCAGTTTGTCTTCCAATGTCATATCTCTTAACTTGTGAATGACAATTGTGTTTGGTTCATAATTTCTTGTTTGACAGCTTTTTTTTTAGTGTGGCAAGAATGTCAGGACCCTGTTTTCCCGTCTTATATAATTTCTTCTGGGAAATCTCCTCTAAGTTGAATTCAGTCATTCCTTTATCTCCGAAAACCTTGAATTCTTCTTACCATTTATATTTCCCAGCTTGAGTATGATTATCTTACATATGCATCCTCTTCTGTGCTTTGTAACTTTATCTCAATTCCATCTTGAATCCACATAACACTGGTCCTTGCTCTTACTGTGCTATACGAGTAGTTCCTTTGAACTCTTTTTGACTCCTCTAATCTCTTCTCCTACTGATGACATTTTTTGTCTCCACCTGGAACTAGGCTATTTTAGAAACTCTACCTATAGGTGTTTCTATAAGAATCTGGGCTTATAAGAATTGCCCAAATTAATTGTCCTCAGCCTGAACACTTACACTCAATGCAAAAGTCTGTATTAACTTCTATGTTCTTCTCTTACCCCTGCTATGCTGCTTAGGGTTTAAGATGTCTTGGTGAGACATCCTTTGGTCAACATGGATAATACAAAGCAGAATCATGCTTGATTCTCTGTCACAAGGATCGATCTAAGTTCATGATTGGTGTGGAAAGTCCTTCTGTGTATGTGTTGCCCTTATTGGTTAATGATTAAATCTATTTCAGCCAGTAGCTTAGCAGAATAGAAAAGGTGGGGATTCTAAGTAGATGGAGGAGGAAAGAAGGCAGAGTCAGAGAGATGCCATGTAGCTGCAAGAGACAGATGCAGCAGAACCTTGCTGGTAAAACACTGTCCTCATGGTAAAATATAAAATAGTTGGAATGGGTTAACTTAAGATGTAAGAGCAAGGTGGGAATATGCTAGAGTCATTGGACAAACAGTGTTGCAATTAGTATAGTTTCTGTGTGGGTATTTTGGGTCTGGGCTGACAGAAAATGAACAAGCAACCTCTGTCTACAAATTGGTGCTAACGTGGGTGACTACATCAATATAAACACTAGTGAGCTCTGGCTCTTTTGGGGGGCTGATACTCACCCACTTCAGGTCCAGATGTTTCTGTTCCCTCTTGGGGCTGGGAGGAAAGTAGTTGAGACCATGCCCATGGCTTAGCACTCCTTGCCTGGGCAAGCAGCAGGATTGGGTCTGTGCTAGGTGTGCACAGGCAGGAGAGCCCGGCAGATTCCTGCCACCATACAGAGAGATATTTCCAAGCCATGCAGAGTGCAGCATGACAGATTTAGCTTTTACTCAGACAAAAAGGGGTTTATGTACTGCATGCTCCTTCTCAGAGTTAAAGAGCTGAGAGTGGCTCCTACGTGGTAGTCCCAGAGCTGGCAGTGATGGTACTTCTGCCATATTAAAAGCCAGAGAGAGGCAGGGCCAGAAACCAGGGCTGTTGCAACGACACTGTTTACCATTTTAAAGTGCTCCTGGTCAGAAAACGATTACAAATATGCAATAAATACAGATTCAGATGAAAAAGACCCTGAAATGGGCCACAGTATTGGATAAATATATGTAGGCTTGGGAGAGAAAAGAAATAGTTATAAAAAGAAGTAAATGGTTTAAAAAAATAAAATCTTTAAAAAGACAGAGTGCAGACAGTCATAGATTAAAAGAGTAATGAAAATAAGCCATGTAAAGATGGAATATACACAGAGAGTCTGGATTACATATATTATTATATTTTCTTTGAACTTTTTGACTGTACATGAGCTAAGTACAGAGAGACAATTCATTGTATGGGCTGCTAAGCTAAACCAAGTATATATTTTAAAGGTATCTTGACTTCAAAATTTGAGTCTAAGTATTTCTTGCTTTGGAAGAGAGGTTCTGATTTTGTTCCATAGAGGATGAGAACCTGTGGATTCCTTCCAGACTAATGTGGTTTGATGTACCAAGACTACCTGAAAGGTTTCTGTCAACAACCAAAAATACTTCACCCCCTCAAGAAAAAGCAGCAATCAGTTTGGAAAGAACTACACTAAATTCCCAAGTATTGTTTTCATATGTTTTTTTGCATTTAAAGGGGACTGTGCTATAGAAATGAATACTTTGCATTGGTATAGATCTTGGTTTATAGATAAAAATTTAAAGTCAATTTTCTTATATGTGTATTTCTGCTCTTGATTAAGGTATTGTGTTTGTGCAGCTCATTTAAAAAAAGTAATATATAATTAAAAATATAGGTTAATAGATGATCATTTATAATAGTCATGCTTGTAGTCATGTTAGGTTTTCTAGATGTACAGACATATATTTCAGATGGATAGATATTCTTCAAAGATTAACAGAATATGCCATTTAAATGTTTTAAGAACTTAGGACTTTTTATGACAATGAGACACATCTGCTCCTGACAGCACCAAATACTTCAAGAGGAAGATGAAAATCAGAGGCTCCTTATGGAGTTTGTTAGCCATTTGGGCAAGAAACTGATCTTGCCTGCACTTCTTGATGATATGCTGTATGAACTGGACATGCAGAACCCACAGAAAATAACTGTTGAACTTGCCTAAAGATGAGACAGTCCTTTGGGGTTCCTACTTCATGAAAGTCTATTCCAGACATTTTGCAGGACACAGAAAAAAGTGACTGACAAACTGCCAACATAGGTATAACTGTCTTTGAAATTTCTTGACTCATGGAAAACCCTGCCAGATACTATGGACCTGTAGGCTCAATATGGGAGACCCAATGTTACAGAAGAGCTTTGTGACTGTCCAGGCAGTGAGATGTCTTCCATTTTGGAAGTTGCTTACAATGTGCTTCCTGTTAACTTAGGCAATATTATATCTTTCAGGAGTCTCATTTCTAATTCAAGATTTAGATACCTTAGACTAGGATAATTATTGAAACATTTAGCATATGTTTATTTTTAAATACTGTTAATGCTGGTTGTAATTCTAATTTTTATACATGATATTTATATTTATCATGTATAAATATGATACAGTTTTTTTGTTTGTTTTTCTAAATAGGGTTTCTCTGTGGATTTGGAGCCTGTCCTGGAACTATTTCTTGTAGACCATGCTGGCCTCAAAACTCACAGAGATCCACTTGCCTCTTCCTCCCAAGTGCTAAGATTAAAGGCGTGTGCCACCACTGCCCGGCATCTGTATATAGTTTTGGCTTTTGAACTCTCTTATTTAGACAAAAGGGGGAAATTTTGTGGGAACTCATTCATCCAATAGCCTTTAAGATACCAGTCCACTTGGGTGTGGTCTCTTATACTGTAAATGCAGCTATAAATTTTTGTGCTCTCTCTCTCCCTCTCTCTCTCTCTCTCTCTCTCTCTCTCTCTCTCTCTCTCTCTCCACTCCTGGATTCGGTTCCTGTTCCCTGTTCATGCAGAAGACTGTGATTTGTGAGTCTACCCCTGAATAAAAAACCCTTTATTATACTCAATTCTCACCTAGTGTGGGATTACTTTATAGTGTCTATCATCACAAAATGAGCTCAGGCATAGGCTACCACCTACACTAGTAGAGGAAAAGACAGTGGTTCATCCTGTTGTATCTCAGATCTTTGCCTGATTTTGGAAAAGGACTAAAGAGTGGGTCTGGGAGCACTGACTTGTAAATATGTGCTCATTTATAATTGGTTATGTGACATTTGAGACAATCACTCAGCCACCAGAGTTTACATTAAGTCGAGCAACCCTGAGAGTCACAGCTGGCTGGACCTTTGTAGTCTTGGTCAACCATAGATAAACTAGAGTTAATCCTCCTGGTGTGTAGGTGTTTTATTGATCTGGTGCTAATCCAAAGAGAGCATCTGTGACCTTTGTCCTGGGTGTAAAGAATTTGATTTCTACCTAGTGCCTGTTCTCCCTACAGTAGGTCAGTTTCTGAGCTCCAAGGCAAAGTCCCAAGCTAGCTTTAGTGTCTTATTCCTAGCGAGTGGAGGCTATCTCATTGCATTGTGTCTGATGCTGGACTAGGAGCTGTGAAGGCATTGATCTATCAGAGCATATCCTGCAGTTGACATGTTTTATTTAATTTGGATAATTTTAGTTTTTCTACTAACAATCTAAAGAGACCTTATCCCTCCACTAACAGAATACCAATGACAGTGTCCATAGTATTACTTGAGGAGATCAGAAGTGGGATTCATCTTCTCACAGTCCTTGGACCAGAACTAAGGTTTGTGTCTAAGGTCATACTTATTTCTTATATCTGAAAAGAGAATGTCTGTTCCATCTTGCTTGTAATTTGGGCAGGAGTTACACTGGAGTAGAGCTGGAAGGAAAACTGAGCTGAATGTTGGGAAAAAAGTAGGTAGAGTCAGTGAGAAGCCATGTAGCATCTACAGGAGACAGAGACCTCTGCGGGAGCCTGCCAAATCTTTGCTGGTAGGCCACAACCTCTTGTTCATGCACAGATTAATTGAGGTGGGTTAGTTTAGGATATAAGAGCTAGCTAGAAATATGATTAAGCTTTTGGAAAAACAGTATTGCATTTGTTACAGTTTCTGTGTGGTTATTGGGTCAGGGAAGCCAGGAACAAGTGAGCGGTCTCTGCCTACAGATTGTGGCCAATGTGCACCAGCTAAAGCCACTTATAACCTGAGAGAGTTTGGGAAGGAATTCTAGACACACACACATAAAGAAACAGAGTTCAACTCAGATTCTTGCTCTGTTTGCTGGTGGCAAGCAGAGACACAGCTCCATTATGAGGTTTCCTGATTCAGCTTTAGTGGAAAAAATTTCATGGCTACTTTAACAAAGATGGTTTCCTGGTTCTGACTCTTTTGGGAGTTCGAGCTATGGAAAACTTAAGTGGGGTTTGTAAGAAGAGTGCTAAACTTACTTAATGATAACATAGACCCACTGTGTGCCTGAAAAGGGGCAATGTACATGGCTCCCAGTGACAATTACATGCCTCTCCCATGTTGGCGTGGGCAGAGCAAGCAGGCTAGTTGGTCCTAGCCATGTCCACTTAGGATTTATATATAAAAAAATTCCTAGTCAAAAAATAATTACAGATATGCATGCAGTAAAGACAAATTCAGATGGAAAAGTCTTCTAAATGGGTCACAGTGTTGAATAAATGTGCATAGGCTTAAGAGAGACAGAGAAGAAAGAGCATAGAAAGTTATAATATAAAACTATAGATAATCATAGATTAAAGATAATAAAATAAATGTTAAACTTACAGAAAAAGCAATAGAGTAAGAAATATAAGCCATGTAAAGATGGAATACACACAGAGTGTTTGGATTATGTATACTGTTTTGTTTTCTTTGAATTTTTGACTATAGAGATATATTTGATTCTGGGGAATGCTGAGTTAAACATATATATATATATATATATATATATATATATATATATATATATGGTATCTTGACTTCAAAATTTGGGTTTAGGTATTTTTTTTGCTTTGGAAAAGAGGTTCCTTGTTTCCACAGAGGATAAGAACCTGTGGATTCCTTACAGACTAATGTGGTTTGATGGAAAGGACCACCAGAAATGTAGCTGTGAACACCCCCAAAATACTTCACTCAACAAAAGTGGGAAACAGTTTGGAGAGAACTATGCCCAAATTCCCTAAATGATTGTTTATAAAAGTTGTTTTACATTTAAAGGGGGATATGCTATAGAGATGAGTACTTTGCATTGGTATATATCTTGGTTTATTGATACAAATTTGAGGTCAATTTTGTTATATGTATATTTCTGGTCTTGTTTAAGGTATTATGTTTGTACAGCTCATTTTAAAATATAACATATAATATCTATAATTGTCAAGCATGTAGTCATGTTAGTTAGGTTTTCTAGATATATAGAGATATATTTCAGCTAAATAGATAATCTTCAAACCATTCAAAAACTAACAGAATATGGCATTAAATGTTTTAATGTGGGGTTATTCAGGCTTTGGTGTTGCATGCCTTTACTCCCAGCACTTGGGAGGCAGAGACATTTGGATCTCTGTGAGTTTGAGGGCAGCCTGGTCCACAGAGCTAGTTCCAGGACAGGCTCCAAAGATACAGAGAAAGCCTGTCTCAAAAAAAAAAACCAGAAAGAAAGAAAAAAAGAATGTGGGTGGGTGACTTATTAACACACAAAATTCAAGAAAGAACTAATAGGAGCACTTCCCCTCAATCACAGCCAGGGTCCTCTAAGATTATTTACTGTATATAAATAAATAACTATTTGAAGTGTCCATGAGTGAATATTAATGTGGTTAAGATAAATTGGACATGTTATTTTTAGTGGCCATTGTGCCATTTTATCTATAAATTCTAATAATTACTGTTATTGTGGCTTATTTATAGAATCACATGAGTACACAGACACTGTGTGTCATTATCAAGGTAGAGCTGTCTCTGTTATACCCTACATTGAATCACTGAAATGTTTTATATCTCTGCAGCTACAAAGACTTACATTTTTAACATCAGTTTATACTTACCTTTGATTGAACAGAGTTAATTTGGTGGCCTTGCGGAGAGTGGGGTAAGCAATCATATTTCTTCTGCCTTAAACAATCTTCATTGATTTTTGTCCTTTTAATATTCACTGTTCAACACACCAGCAACTCTTTGCTGGTTCTGTGGGATTTACCTCCTCATTAATCAGACTTCTGGCACTAATATAAGATACCTGAGATAACTCACTTAAAGATAAAAAGGCTAATGCAGGTTTGTAATTTCAGAAATTTTAGTCTTACATTACTTTAGGCTTTTTGGGAAGGTACATTGTGGCAGAGCCTCCTAGATGAACCTGTTCCTCTCTTATTCATGGAAGGTTTTGTGTGTGTGTGTGGGGGGGGGAACAGAGACAGAAAGAGTGACAGAGAAAGACATGTTAGAGAAAGATATAGGAGAAAGCTGTAGGAGGGTCCTTCTGTATTTGGGTTGCTTTTATTGGTTAATAAAGAAACTGCCCTGGTCTTTTGATAGGGCAGGACTTAGATAGACAGGAAAAAGAAAACAGGATGCTGGGAAGGGGACAGAGTGAGAGAGAGCTGCCCACCATGAAGCTCCCAAGTCACAAACGCTGAATCTTTCCCGGTAAGCCACAACTCATGGTGACACACAGATTATTAGAAATGGGTTAAACAAATATGTGAGAGTTAGCCAATAAGAGGCTAGACCTAATGGGCCAGGCAGTATTTCAATGAATACAGTTTCCGTGTAATTATTTTGGGTACAAGCTAGCCAGGCACCTGGTGGCAGGAGCAGGGTGGCCACCAGGACCAAAAGCAGGCCTGTGCGCCTCTTGCAACAATAGAGAGATACATGTTTGTGTGTGTGTATGTACAAGTGGCATGTGTGTGTGTGTGTGTGTGTGTGTGTTATACCATAACATACCAAGAGGAGAGTCAGCATCAAATACTAATTTTAAGAGTGGGTCTCTTCAAGTAAAATAATGAAATATAAATTTTTATTTTTATATCTTACTTTGTATTATTTTCTATATTTTTCAAAACAAAGAACCTATTTTTGTTTAATGTGGAAAAAGGTGACAATCTAAAAACATTAGTTAATAAAAATATTATCTACATGAAAGAGAAACCTTGTATTCTTTTAAAAATGGAGTAAAAACAATAACGACAAAAAATTTAAATGAAGCAAACAACTGTAAATGGATTCCACTGTTAGCCATGAGGGACCCAGTTTGAAGATGGACAATCAGTTTGGCTTTTTCCCAGGCTTCAAGATGAACTCGAGTTCTCATGTATAGGAAATGAGTTGGTTCTTCACTCAGACAATGTTTTTGCTCCCTGATCTGTAGTTCCGGATGGACCACTCTTAGTGACCCTGTCTGGCCTTTCACAACCTTCCCAGAATCCCTACGCTTTGGTTCTTTTGCACAGTGAGCTGAACAAATGCTGTCTGTTAGAACTATTTTTCAGTTCTTTAAAGCTTGAAACCATTGGCATTCAAGATACCCAAGCACAGTTGGCCAGTAAACTTTGTTTCTGTATCCACACAAGTTCACGGTCTGGATTCTGAAGATTCCAAAAAGCTGTTTATGGAAGACACACCTGCTTCAGTGCTTACCCAGAGGCACACACTTCTAAACGCATCTGAATAGCCAGAGATTCATGCTTAGGCACATTTTGAACCCTGGAAGAAAAGGATGGGTAGGGAAGGACGGAGGAAATGAGAGTGATTCGTGTAAGAACACGCCCTTAGGTGAAAAAAACTAAATGAAACACGAGACTGCAAGCTGTCCTTCTAAAGTTAGAATTGGAATTCAGAACCTTAAAGCACTTTTAAACAGAGAGTGCAACTATAAGACAGCACAATCAAGCTTTCTTAGTCTCATTTCTTCTGTAAAAATAAAAATGCATGCAATAAGCCTCTCTTGACTTCATAGCATCATTTATAACTAATACGAGGTACTAGTGTCATATTTTCTCAAAATAGAGGAATTCATCTAGGGTTTTCTATGAATTATTACTTTTTCCAATATTGAACACTTCCTATAAAGATTTTCAAATGAATATGTAGAAATGAAGAAACAAACAAATGTTAAACACAAATTACTAGAAGCCACACATTTGTAACTCTATTTTTCCTTTGCTAAATTGAAACTTCATTACCCAGAATTGCAGTACTTCTATTACTTGCCCTAATTCTATGAATAATTAAAGTTTTGTCAGAGGAGCTATAAAAATCCACTTTGTGAGTTTAAAAGACACTTTGCCCTACAAAGCACACTGCCATTTGAGAGTGAGATTGGAATGCTGAGGAGAGGTACCTTGTACAGACTGGCATTATTCTAGTAAAAAGTACAGAGCTTAATCATTGTCATTCGTTCACCTTTGTCCAAAGGAAGAAAGCTGTCTTTGGGGTCTCAGTTATTTGAGAGCCCTAGGACAGTGGGAGTGAGCAGATACATCTATGAACTTCAGGAGCCATCTATTACATTATTTAGTGGTAATTATAATACATAATATGAGATCTACTTTCTCAACAAAATTTTAATTTTATAACAACAGATAAACTTTGAGTTTTGGTTCTGTGTTCAAGTGAGGATTGCCACAGTGTGTTATTGACAAAAGTTTGATGCTGGTTGCTTAGGAGCTTTAAAAACCTCAGCTGCTGGTATTCCATCAGCCCACAGAATGTCCCCCCTCGATGTTTCCTTTTTTTTTAATTTTATTTTTTCTGTTTTGCTTGCTTTCTGTGTTTTTTGCAATGATTTTTCTTTCCTATTAAATTTTATAGAGTATATTCTTATTACAGTTTTCCCTCCCCCTAAACCTCCCTGATTTTCACCACTTTCCCACTTCTCCATCCATTCAACTCTATGCCCTGTCTCTCTCTCTCTCTCCCTCTCTCTCTCTCTTTCTCTGTGTGTGTGTGTGTTCAGAAATCAAACAAATAAACAAACAATAATAACAATCAAAGCAGAATAAAACAAAGCAATCCCTCAAAAAAAGTAAAACCACAAAATAAGAAACCATAAGCAAAAGATAACCAGTAAAAAAAAAATACTGCCTAGACAAAGTAATATGAGACAACATCTACAACAATATCATCGAAATCAATTTGGGGAGAGCATCTGCTTCTGGGCAGGAGGCCTGACCTGAAATATGGTTTGTGTAACCAGTGAGAGTCCTTTGGAGAAAGCTAATTATTCCTCTGAAAGTGGATGACAATTAGAGATAACTTATCAGCTAAAGATGAAAACTCATGTCTACTTCCCCCTCTCAGTATTGGGACCTGGCTTTGAACTGTGCAGGCCCCACACATACCACTACAGCCTATAAAGGTCCATATTTGTGTCAGCTCTGTTGTGTCTGGAAAACATTGTTCTCTGGTGTCATCGTTCCCATCTGGCTCTTACAACTTTCCCATCTCCTTCTCTGATCCCTAAGGAGAGGATTCCGATAAAGACATTTTAAGACTGAATGTTTCAAAATCCCTGTTTATGCCTATTGTTCAGTTAAAGGGCTCTGGGTTGAGACGGAACTTCTGCAAGAGGGAGTTTCTCTAATAATGACTGGGCTAGGTACTGATCTGCGCCTTAGGCTGATGTGGCCAAAAGAGGGACCAGGTAAAGTCAGCAATGCTGTTTTTTTCTTCAACTGAAGCATTATAAAAAAAGGGTTTAAATATGTGTAGAAGCTGAATCTATTCTTTAAAAATAAAAATAAATGAAAAACAGACACCAAAAAGGACCCACAAATATACTGCTCTACACCACCATGAATATTCTGCATGTTAATGAACTTACTAGTTTTAAGTATTCAAAAACAATGCCAAATGAATAAAAACAGAGCATGTGGTACTAATAATTATCATCATTATAGAGTGACTGGTATGTTTAAATCTTGATATGTCTTATGCTATTTAATCATCATAAGGTATTAAAGACATGGTTATATCCTTATTTTTAGATGAGGGAATAAAAATCTTAAAAAAAAACCCAGCTATATGCTAATTAGTTACCCAAGGCAAAATTTCCACAGTGTCCTCCCTGGCTCTCCTGCCTTTTGGCAACACCACATCTCTTAGAAAGAACAATAGCTAGGTCTTAACCATCTCCCTCTCAGTCCTCATCTAGTTCTCTCTGCTTTAGAAAAGTGTAAAAGGTCATGGTCTTACAAATAATGGAAGTGAGCATGTGAATTTCATACTCCTTCTATTGAAAGACTTCTTAAGCTTGTATCTGCAAGGCATAAGTTCTGCTGAGCTGCACTATGCTGCTGAGCCTGCTCCAGGATACCCCTTGATTCCAAGAAAGCACTTTCAAATCAGCAAGATGTTGTGTAATAAACATCTTGCCCAGCTTAGTCTTTAACCTCAATTTGATTACTGGTGTGCACAATTATTAGGCCCCAGAGTCTGTTTTTCTATGAGCAACTTATTTCACTTGGGAAAGTGTTTTCAGGATTAAGGCTGCCTGGATATTATTACATTATAGTATATAATACAACTGCTGAGGAAGGGAAAGTCAGTAGTAGAGGCATTTAAGTTGCTTCTATATCTTGGCTACCAACTTAAAAGTATCATTTTATGTCTCTCAACCTTACATATTTTACATCTCTTTTGTGAGTTTCTTTTTTGAATTAGGTAACAAGGAAAGTTTTACCTAAAACCATCTAGTCTCAACTCTATCAGAGACCTGAGAAGGAAATAATATTAACTGAGTAAGCAGGAAGTGCAAGCAAGTGACTTCCAAAACTGAGAAATAACAGAAACAGCCTGGTCAATCACCCAAGGTTCTTCTGTAATATTGGGTCATCCATCTTTGACCCATAGGCCTAGAATATCTGACAGACTTTTCTGGGAAGCAGTAGTTTTGAAGGACCGCCTAGCCTTTTCTTGAAAAATTTCATCAACCTTCGTTTTATGTCCTGTTTATCTAATTTGGACAGCATTCCGTTAACAGTTGAGACAGGCACAGTTTCTTGCCCAGCAGCTAACTTTTGCCACAAAGAAATTAAATGCCATATGGAGTTGCTTTGATGCCCATCAATTTCTCTGAAGTAGATTGGTGCTGCCAGGAACAGACATGTCTCATTGTCAAAAAACTTTATATTATTAAAACATCTTAAATGCTATATTATGTAAATCTCTGAAGTGCTTGAAGACCACCTGTCTACCTAAAATATATCTCTGTTTGACCTTGAAAACATTCCTAACATGACTTTCAGTTTGATTGTAATAGGTGTCTAACTACTAACTACTAACCTGAATTTCTTCATTATGTTAAATAGTTTGTAATAATAATTTTCAAGGACTAGAAATTTACATTACATTGTTAAATGAGCTGCATAGGTACAATATCTTAAACTAGAGTAGAAACATATGTACAATATGTGCTAACAAAAAGAACCTTAAATTTGTATCAACATACAAAAATATCTTAAACAAGAGTAGAAACATATATACCATATAACAAAATTAACCCCAAATTAGTATTAATAAACAAAAATCCATACCAATGTAAAATATTTAGAACTAGTAGTTGCTTTTTTATTTTAAAAGTAGGTTCAATAATCTACCCTTTATGCTATCATTTTTATATCCCCCTTTTTTTCATTTCAAATAGAGTTCCCTGAATCTAATCTGCTTTGTTCAGCTTTTTCTTCCTGACCATTATCAATAACGACTTGCAACCAAACACCCTAAACAATGACAAATATCCATAAACTATTGAATAACTAAAAACCATCTACCCCACCTCTTAGGAATGTTGATATAATGTTCTCTAGATTGTTTCCTGTTGTCTTGTGGTCACAGTATCTATAGGAGACCCTGATAAAACTGAAATAATGGTGAAGTCCTAGGAGAGTTCGTTGTATCATTTGTTGCCACTGCCTCTGCCTCCCGAGTGCTGGGATTAAAGGCATGCACCACCACCGCCTAGCAAGATTAAGTCTTTATAGAATTGTTACTATATATGACCATCACTATCACAACAGAAATTTTTATATTAATTATATAATTATTTTTAGATCAGTCTTAGAAATTTTGAGATAACATTTATCTCTTAAAAAGTTTTATAAAAGAACTTCTGGAGGCATCACAATCTCTGACTTCAAACTCTACTACAGAGCTATAGTACTAAAAACAGCCTGGTATTGGCATAAAAAAAAGACAGGAGGACAAATAGAACTGAATTGAAGACCTGGATATTACTCCACATGCCTTTGAACACCTGATTTTTGACAAAGAAGCAAAATATATCAAATGGAAAAAAAGAAAGCATATTGAACAAATGGCACTTGCATAACTGGATGTCAACATGTAGAAAAATAAAAAGAGACCCATATCTTTCACCGTGCACAAAACTCAAGTCCAAATAAATCAAAGACTTCAATATAAAGCCAGCCACATTGAACCTTATAGAATAGAAAGTGGGAAGTACACTTGAACACATTGGCACAGGAGACCACTTCTTAAATATAACCATAGTAGCACAGACACTGAGAAAAACAATGAATAAATTGGAACTCCAGAAACTGAAAAGCTTATGTAAAGCAAAGAACACAGTCAACAAGACAAAATGGCAGGCTACAGAATGGGAAAAGATCTTCACTGACCTCATATCAGACAGAGGTCTGATCTCCAAAATATACAAAGAACTCCTGAAATTGGTCATTGAAAGAACAAATAATCCAATTAAAAAAATGGAGTACAGACCTAAACAGAGGAATCTAAAATGGCTGAAATACATTTAAGGAAATGTTAAACATCTTTAGTCATCAGAGAAATGCAAATTAAAACAACTCTGAGATTCCATCTTACACCTGTAAGAATTACCAAGATCAAAAACAAAGATGACAACTTATGCTGGAGAAGTTGTTGGGTAAAGGGAGCACTCCTACATTGCTTGTGGGAATGCAAGCTGTTACAAGCCCCTTTGAATGTCAGTGTGGTGATTTCTCAGAAAATTAGGAAACAACCTTCCTCAAGACCCAGTAATACCACTTTTGGGTATATATCCAAAGGATGTGCAATCGTACCACAAGGAAACGTGCTCAGCTATGTTCATAGCAGCATTGTTTGTCATAGCTAGAACCTGGAAACAACATAAATGCCCCTCGACCAAAGAATGAATAAAAAAAATGAGGTAAATTTACACAATGGAGTACTACACAGCAGAACAAAGTAACAACATCTGGAATTTTATAGGCAAATGGATGGAACTAGAAAATATAGTTTCTATGGTGATATTCAAGATATTAATCAGTGTGACTATGGGACAAAGCCAGTTCAGGCACTATCTCCTCTGCTGCCCAAGGACCTAGCTGGGGACATCCCCATGGACACCTGGGAACCCCTCTAGAGCCAAGTCTCTTGCCAACCCTAAAATGGTGCCCTTAATGTAGATATCTTCTTCCCTGCTCCAATATCTGCCCTTCCTCCATCTTCACCCTCCCACTCCCCCAAGCTCTCCCCAGTCTTTCCCTTCTCCCTTCTCCTTCCACCCTCCCCTTTCCTTTACCCCACCCCTATTCCTAACCCCACCCCCTTGCTCCCAACTTTTGCTTGGCGATCTTGTTTGCTTCCAATTTCCAGGAGGATCTATATATGTTTTTCTTTGGGTTCACCTTGCTATTTGTTTTCTCTAGGCTTGTAAACTATGGGCTTAATGTCCTTTGTTTATGGTTAGAGTCCACTAATGAGTTAGAGTACATACCATATTCATCTTTTTGGGTTTGGGTTATCTCAATATTGTTTTCTATTTCCATCCATGCAAAATTCAAGATGTCATTTTTTTTTTAACTGCTGAATAGTACTCTAATGTGTATATATTCCACACTTTCTTTATCCATTCTTCCATTGAAAGGCACCTAGGTTGTTTCCAGGTTTTGGATATTACAAATAATGCTGCTATGAACATAGATGCACAAATGCTTTTGTAGTATGTTTGGGCATCTCTTTGGTATATTCCCAAGAATGGTATTGCTGGATCCTGAGGTAGGTTGATTCCCAAATACCTGAGAAACCACCACACTGATTTCCAAAGTGGTTGCACAAGTTTGCTTTCCCACCAGCAATGGATGAGTGTTCCCCTTACTCCACATTCTCTCCAGCATAGGCTATCATTGGTGTTTTTGATTTTAGCCATTCTGACAGGTGTAAGATGGTATCTCAAAGTTGTTTTGATTTGCATTTCCCTGATCGCTAAGGAAGTTGAACATGACCTTAAGTATGTTTTGGCCATGCAAACTTCTTCTGTTGAGAATTCTCTGTTCAGATCATTACCTCATAGAAATTTCGTCCGATGGATGGAGATAGAGACAGAGACCCACATCCACTTCAGATCAATGGACTGAGCTCCCAAGGTCCAGCTGAAGAGCAGAAAGAGGGAGAAGATGAGCAAGGAAGTCAGGACTGTGAGGGGGTTGGTCCACCCACTGAGAAAGTGTGCCTGATCTAATGGGAGCTCACCAAATCCAGCTGTAGCGGGTCTGAATGAGCATGAAATCAAACTGGACTCTCTGAATGTGGCTGCCAATGGGGGCAGACTGAGAAGCCATCGATAATGACACTGGGACCTGTCTCTTCTACATATATTGGCTTTTTGGGTCTCTAGTTTACGTGGATGCACATCTTCCTAGGCTGGGATGGAGGGGGGAGGGCCTTGGACTTCCCACAGGACAGAGTACCCTGCCCTCTCTTAAGGATGGAGGGGGAGGGAGGAGGGTTAGTGGGGGAGCAGGAGGGGGATGGGAGAAGTGGAGGAAGTGTAAATTTTTGAATGGAAAAATTAAATAAAAAAGACAACATTGTTTCGAGTGAGGTAACCCAGACCCAGAAAGACAATTATCACATGTACTCTCTCTTAAGTGGTTTTTAAACATAAAGGAAAGAAAACCAGCCCACAAATCACAATCCCAGAAAACCTAGACAATTAGAACTCTAAGAGAAGGAAATACATGTTTCTAATCTACATGGGAAGTAGAAAAAGACAAGATCTCCTGAATAAATTGAGAGCATGGAGACCTTGGGAGAGAGTTGAAGAGGAGGGGAGAGGCAGGGAGGGGAGCAGAGAAACATGTAGAGCTCAATAAAAATCAATAAAAAGAGAAAAGTTTAAAAGAGTCAAAATAAAATCAAAGGATCGTGAGATTAGTAGCAATAGAATATTTCCTTAATTTTAGTTTGGCTTGTGCCCCATATCAGCTGACTCTTTTGCCATGAGACATGTTAATTTTTAATTGAGCTTTAGCTACAAAAAGACCATTTGCCTTATATGTCTATAGAGAACAGCAGAAACAAACATTTGGGAAGGTTTATGCAATTTTATCATGTTGAAAAATATCACACAACGTTTCATATGTTATTTTTGTTTGTGGAGCTATGCCTATACAAGTCTCCTTTTAAATTGATCCATTTTTAAAAACTCTCTCCTGAGAATTCTTCTGTAGAAATCGTTTTCTAAAATATTGTTTTAATTTATTCTTTGAGAATTTAACACATATATATTTCCCACTTCCCCTTGCAACTCCCTTTTCTACCATATCTCTCTCCCATCATCATCATCTCTCTTTTTAACCCACTGAATCCAATTAATGCTGCCTATATGCATATGTATATGAGAACATTGATAGGGTCATGGACAATCTACCTAGGACAGATACATGAAAAATATTTACTTTACCTTCCTCAGCAGTGATCAATTGAAAATAGATTCTGGACTAGGAGAGGGGCTTAATGAGCCACTCCTCCATGCATGTGGGAAGTTTGACTGGCTTGATTTTGTGCAGGTCTTGTATAGGCAACCATAGTCAAGGTGAGTCTATGTGTGCAACCTTACCACGTCTGGAAAGTACCTTCTAGCTCATACTGTCTTTCTGCTACATCTTCCCTCAGACTTTGAGTGGTAGTGCATGAGATTTGTCTGTATTCTGTCAATCATGTTTTAAATAAATGCTGATTGGCAAGGCAGGAAGTATAGGCGGGTCAACCAGACAAGAAGTAAAGGTGGGGTTATGATAACAGGAGAATGCTGGGAAGGAGGAAGCCCATTCCTTCTGAGTTCTGCCCAGACTACAGAAGAAGCATTATGTGACCTGCCTAGTTGAAACAGGTACTGAGCCATGTGGCTAACATAGATAAAGATAATGGGTTAATATACGTTATAAGAGCTAATACGTCTGTCTGATGTGGGATTAGTGAAGATCTTTTCCCATTCTGTAGGCTGGCGTTTTATCTTGTTGACCGTGTCCTTTGCTTTACAGAAGCTTTTCAGTTTCAGGAGGTCCCATTTATTAATTGTTTCTCTCAGTGTCTGTGCTGCTGGGGTTCTATTTAGGAAGTAGTTCCCTGTGCCAATGCGTTCAAGCGTACTTCCCACTTTCTCTTCTATAAGGTTCAGTGTGGCTGGCTTTATGTTGAGGTCTTTGATCCATTTGGACTTGAGTTTTGTACATGGTGATAGATAGGGGTCTACTTTCATTTGTCTACATGTTGATATCCAGTTATGCCAGCACCACTTGTTGAATATGCTTTCTTTTTTC